>WBMY01001223.1:16495-28726 GCA_013397315.1 Donacobius atricapilla
AAAAAAAACTCAGCACAAAAGCAGGCTCTGAGGTGACTATTTTAATTCAGGACCAAAAAAACCCAGCACAAAAGCGGGCTCTGAGGTGACTATTTTAATTCAGGACCAAGACTCTGGGAAACACCAGCGTGAAAACACCAGCTCAGTGTTAGCCTGAAAGTCAGATCAGATGTGATTAATTTTATTAACAAGAGAAAGCACCAAGGGCAAACCATGATCCCTGGACATCTTGTCGTTGCACCCAGTTCAGATCCTTTCACCTCAAAGAATAGCCTAGACCTGAAAAGGTTCCAGGGAGGGCAACAAGAATGATCAGAGCTGGGAAGAGGCTTCCTCTGAGAAATGATCAAGTGAGGGAAGCCTCCTGTGTATCCTCTGGGTACAACAGAGATCTGTGAGTGGCACAGAGGAGGTGGCTTTAGATCAGTTTGCATCCTCCCCTCTTTGTCTACCAAGCATGTCACAAAATTCTCTACATTTCTTCAACAGATATCCCTATTGTGTTTCATTTTTTTGTACAGAGATATTCTGGGGACTGGCACGAAGTGGAGAAAGAATTTCAGTATATTACAGGGCCTGATAGCAGACTGATGAAAAAGCACATTACGCAGCCACTTGTATTTTCCTTTAGTAACTCTCCCACTGAAGAAAAGCTGGAAGAGAAAGGGATTAAATAAGTAAAAATGCCCTATCAGTTTTTAGAGACACCTACACAGGGTGTGGGCAGCTCCTTCTGTGAGATTACTATTTACCCCATGTCCTGGTTTAGGGCAAATTTTGGGAGGAAACCTCTGAATGGGGTTCCTCTGGAAAAAATAAACCCAAGCAGCCCCTCCCCCACAACTGGTCCGGAAAAAACTTCCTTGGAGAAAAGTGTAAAAAGCTATTTATTTAACGAAAAAAAAGGAAAAAAAAAAAAAAATCCCACAAGCACACAGGATGAATAATATGAAACAATAGAACCTTTTGTTGAAGTGAGATGGCAAATTGAGCAGAGTCCTGGCTGTGGGTGCAGTTCGTCTCTCTGAGTCTCTTATCAGTTCCTCCGGCGCTGGAGAAAAATGCCGTCCTGGCCCCAGGAGGGGCACAGGGGTGGTCCTTCAGTTCGCCTCTGGGTTTTCAGTTCAGAGCAGGTTTAAACAGTCCCAAGAAAAAAGGAAAAAAACCAGTTCTCTGTCCTAGCTAGCTAAAACTAACTAAAAAGCACAGGAGAGCTCTGTCCCGCAGCAGTCTGTCTGAGCCTCAGCTGAACAGACAGTCAAGGAGAGAAATGCAGAGGAGTTGCATTTTGTTTTTCAAAACAAACTGCACTCTAAGAATCAACCTTAAAGGTGCAGAACACAATATAAAGAACAGACGACTGGGGATACAGGCATCATAAAGTCACTCTAGGACACCCTATTTCAGGCTCTTTCCTCAGACGTATATTGTATTAAATTAATCTTAGGGAAAACACAACTTCCCAGAAGACTCACACTAACCTAAGGCACTTTTTNACCTAAGACACTTTTTTTTTTTTTCAAAAGCCCCTCCTTTTTTTTTTTTTTTTTTTTTTTTGACAAAGATCTTTCTAACATGATTTTGAGATTATATGTCACTGGAAGTGCTGACGAAGCTCAGAGCAGGAAATTTGCAGTTTATGATAAATCTGCTGCTAGATTTCATATTGTCTATTTACTGTGTCAGCTGCTGCATAAGAAACAAAACAGAATTGCAATGATACCACCCCAAGCTGGTATCTTTTCTCTTGCTTTCCCAGGACACAACCTAGCCAACCTCTCACTGATCCCTTGTAAAGTAAATTAGAAAAAAATAACATTATTAAATTTAAAATTTCAAAATAAGATTGGTTTTGGGGTCTTGGTTGGGGATTTTTTCCTGCCTGGGAGTATTGAGAAATTCCTACAAGAAAGTATTTCCTCTTCAGTAAGGGAATCATGATCAGGCAAAACATGCAGAAAGAAATGGGGAAAGGCTAAGTAAAATATTCAAATTTCACACAGCCTATTTCTGTTAATACTTGTATTCAAATCTACTGCACGTGTAGTAATGAAGAGATGTATTATAGGCTTAGCAATAGGATTCATAAAACCACAGAATAATTCAGGCTGGAAGGGGCCTCTGGAGCTGCTGTGTGCAGTAGAGCAGGGCTGAGCAGATTGCTCAGGTCGCTCACCTGAGTGCTCAGTCTGTCCTAGGACAGATTCCCCAACCCCTCTGACACCTTATCCCAGGGTCTGACCACTCACACGGTAAAATACTCTCGTATCCAACTGGAATATCCTTGGGCTTATTGTCTGTTGTGTCTCCCCTTTTTCCCTCCACATTTCCTGAAGGACTCTGGCTCTGTCTGCTCTAGATCTTCCCATCCAGAAGCTGTAGACAGCACTAAAATTACCCCTTTGTTTTCTCTTTCAAATACCAAACAAACTGATTTCTTCGACTCTCCCAAAGACAGAATAAAGATTTGATCATGAAAGAACAGCAAATAACCAGAATTAAGTTCTTTGGGGTGATCCTTCTGTTTATGCAGACTTGGCTCCCTAACACAGCTTTGTGATAGAAGCGCAGTTCAACCCAGCTTGTGAGGAACAGATCAAAGTCAAAATCAGAGAAAGAGGAACACCCCAATGTTTCATATCTGTTTGTTGCTAAAAAAAACCTCTGTACTTGGAAGAAGCTGGGCTCAGGTGTTGAGTATGTTACACTGCACACACATACGGTGTTACCTGGGTGTACAATCAAACTTCAGCTTTGCCTTGCCTATATTTAAGCTTCAGGAATTGTGTGATTATTGCCTTTTTGAGAAAACAATTGCAATGTGTCTGGTTGTAGATAAAAAGCATGACGCTGTGTTTTGAGCATTTGGTTTAAAGGCTTGACATCTGGAGGAGTTAGAGATATTTCAAAACAGTTTTTAATAAATCTGATGCCAGAAAACACAGGATTTTAGAGTGAGCGACTGCAGTTATAGTCCGGTCTTTACATATGGCAAGGATTTCATAAGGAGCAGAGAGCTGAGCTCTCCCACACATTCCTGGGCATCCCCATCAGCCACCCTGCAGCAGGGCACCACTCACCTGCCAGGGCACGTGGCACTCTTCTTTCCTTATGGGGTCCAACAGGTTCCCTGGGCCCTGCGTGCCCCAGGCAGTCACCGGCAGGTCGGTGTAAAAGGTGTGAGATCTGCCCAGCCTGCAGCTCCAGATTCCTTTATTATAAAGGCATGACATAAGCCCCAATCTACCTCCAAGGCTGCACTGGTTTGAAAGCAAAACCAGTGAGAGACTGCAAGTCAGAAATACAATTTAATAGGAGGGGGAAAAAAAGATAAAACCAATGCAGTAATACAAGCTGACACCCTGTTGGTTAGGGCGGTGGCAGCACTCCGGATGAAGTGGTCTTGTTGAAGCAGTGATCCCGTAGAAAGGTCNGAACTGATAAGGGAACACAGCAGTCTAAACAACAAATGAGGCACGGAAGATTGGGAGATTGATAGGGAGCAGTCTGGAAGAAAAGGCAGGGTTTAGGAAGAACTGGCAGCTGCATAGGTGAATGCAATCCAGACAACACTAGGACTAATCTATTAATAGAGGGGACAGCAAAACAACCCATTTAACATAGAAACATATCACAACACCACAGCACCAGGAGCCCTGCAGCCCCAGCAGCCCCTTTTATTCAAGCCCCACAATGACCACAGCCTGCCAACCACAGCCCACTCGTGGGCTGCAGAACCTTCTAGAAGCCCCCAGAAGCAGCTGAAAACAGCAGCCTCATTCTCAGGAAAGCAAACACAGTGAAAACAAGGAAGCAAAAGCACACAAGTGGCTAAATGAACCAGTTCTGATCATAAATTAAATATAACTCAGAAGGAGGGGCATGAGATGCTGGAACAGGAACTGGATGAGGCAAGCCTCAGCTCTGCCGAAGATGGTGGGATGGGCCAGGTGGACTCCAGATGTTCCTTCCAACCAACTGAACAATCCTGCTCTGGTTTATACCAGTGCAAACACACAGATTCAGCAGTGACATGTTCATTGGCATACAGACCTTTGGTCTGTAACCTGAGGGGTGGGATGGCTGGGAACAAGGACCATCAGGGAGGTTGTAGTGGCCACAAGCAGCAAGTCTGACCCACCCAGGCCAGCTACAGCTCCGTGAGGCACTAAGGGAATGCTAAAGTGGGTACAGCACTTCCTCCTGCACCTCTCTCAGGATCCAACCATTTGTAGCTTCAGCATTTGCTGAGCTGACATTGTTCCTACATTTAATAAAAACCACAGAGGATTTCTCTGAGGATTTGCTGTGTGTCCCCTTGAACCCATTAAGCTCTAAGCTGTGACAGCAGCTGTAGGCAGGAATGCCAGACATGAACTGCAGCCTTCTGAAGAGCCACCTTTTTTTTGCCACGCTCTGAACTCTTTGCTAGTTTTGTTCTAGTTCTTTGATGGGCAATTAATTCCTCTTCACCTGTCAGACACCCTCATCATTTTCTAATATACTTCTAATCACTCCACTTTTGAGTTTATTGCCACTTTGCCCATGCCATTACAGAGTGACAGGACCGAAAGAACCTGTGGCTGCTGGGTGGATGCAGGTCCTGGATTGATTTAAGCTTGGCTGGAGAAACCTGTGCTGAAGCAAAGTCTGCTCATGAGGAAAGATCCCAGTTTTTTTTAGCTCTTCTGAAAGTCCTAAGACAGCTATTCCTCCTCTGGTCACTCGAGGAGCTGGGTGATGCTGCTTGTTCCTGAAAAATGAGCTGCACTGTCTGGTGTCTCTGGCTCTTGAGTGGGGCACAGCTCCTGCTGTTGATGTGACAGATGTTGAGCAGGATGGAGGACAGTGTCCGTTCATGTGGGACCTGGCATATGAGAGCTCTCAGAATTAAAAATAGCTGCCCACCTCAGGCCTGGGAGATGCAGCAGGGAAGAAATGAGTGAGGACAGGATAATGTCACCCTAATGATTTGTGCCATGTTGTACAGCTGGGCCAATTAGATTTTATGACTGACTGATAAGACAGGAAAATGTGATATTTTTCCCCCCAGCACTGTCAATGCTTTTTGTTCTCCATATCATACTTAAGCCCTTTTTTTACAGATGATTTTTATTAGCATCTGAATCCCTCCCCAATTACACATTTAGGGTAGACCAAACTCATCCTGGAAAGAGGTTCTCTGCCAGGCAGCCCTTCCTTCATTCAGCCAGAGCGCCTTCTGTGCAGCTGCCAAATTCAGACTGTGCCAGAGATTAGATCAATGCCTGCCAGACACTGACCTCAAAAATCAAAGCACACCAAGAGAGCAGAGCACTGTAGAAAAATTGTAATTTTACCCAGAGGTGTTCTTGTACGAAAAGTACACTACAAATAAAGAAATTGCCTGGTTGAATATTCACCCTGAATATTCTGACAGGAAAATCTAGTGTGAAGGATGCTAACAGCAGGACAAGGCATGCTCAGACTACTGAGGACAGGAAGAAAGATGGTTAATCTTCAAAGTAATCATTCATTTTACCAACTAATAGTAAATACATTTTCTTTTAGATGGTAGTGAGAGATCTATTAAATAAAAAATATAAAATCACTTAAGATATATTTTCAATGCTGTAAGAGAAACCTTATGCATTCAGTACATAATTCAAGGCCCCCTGAAGGCTGATGAAAATCTTTTGGTCAGATTCACTGGACACTGGTTCTGATAGCTCAAGTCCTGAAAATTCCAGCACTGAGCAAAACATATGAATAGGGGTTCCAGATTTAAGTGGGATAATCTATATTTCACTCCAATTTATATCCAGAAAATAATCTGGATTGAGAATGTTCCTAACATTTTATCTTCAGCATTCTGCCAACCCAATCATTCATCTCCCTGGCACGTTTGAAACAAGGAAATGTTTTGTCAGATGGCTCTCAAACAGCAGCAGAGGTTTTGAAATGGAAAGTGATACTGCAGTTAAAATGTAGTCCTGCTAACATAAATCTCCTGACATTACTGAGGCTGCCCTTCCAGTGCATTCCAGCATGTTTTAGTAGATTTATGATGAATACATGTAGATGGAAAAACAAATGAGATGGAATAGAAGATGTGACAAATACATTCTCTCTGCCTCTGCTTTGACCTGCTCACTCTTATATTGAAAAAGAGCTTGTCTCTATGTATATAAATATACAGACAGTCTATCACTTATGTAGTGCACAGCTTAAAACAATTTATAAAGGAATCTGTGAAGGCATGTAAGCATGATCAAAGTTGAGTAGAAAAATATAACAACACTTAAGCGAGTCTCTTACATTTCAATTAAATCCAGTAGAGCTCAATGTGTCCTTAATGTTTCCAGATTAATGCTAAATTCTGAAGGAAATTGGCATATTCTCCAGGAAGAAGTTTTCTTCAAGGCTATTGCAGATTTTTGCAATGTTTTTGAATCACAACCAGAAAAATATCTATTCCTTCAGGACAGAACAAAAGGGGTTTGTAAATCCCGTAGCTCCAGATTGCGGCTTTTCTCTAAGGAGAATACTATCTGAGATGAAAATATTCTCTTGCTTATTACTCTTTTTGTCACAAAATACAAAACAGATTTGGTTTCAACAGATGGCCAGTGAATTCCATGGGAAAAAAAAGAACAAAAAACAAAAAACGGCAACAACCCATTGATTTCAACAGGAATTGAACCAGGTTTGAGGTCTCAAACTTGCTACTTGATTTGAGCATTAATTTGGTAATAGGATCACGGGTCGAGGAATGCCTGCCAAATCTCAAATTCCCAAGTGGCATCTGCAGTTTCAAATCCTGTTCAGAAGTGTAGTACTTCCAGGTTGTCGATGTTGCTTAAATTAAGCATAGCTGTGTGATTTACTGAGTAGTACAGACGTTACATTGATATTAGGATATAGAAAATATCAGCATTGGTTTCAGGCTTACAGAAAGGCTGTTCCAAACTATTCCAGCAGCTCTCCAGCCCCAATGAATGAGGACAGGCACTGTGTGTCTGAAGCAACATACTGTTATTTTTTAGATTTTGAGATATTATTTGTATGTCTTCTCAAAGAGATCTTTCTCCCCTCCTATCTGTCTTCTCTCTGAGAAAATTTTGTTTGTAGTGAAATACTGGGAAATCAGGAATTCACTGCATGGGCAAACCGAACTGAGAAGGGAAACTTGATTATCCCAAAAGTTAGAGACTAGACCACTGAACCAGTGAGGAATAGAATCATAAACTCTATTCTTTGCTTTACTTCCTTGTGAAGAATATCATTGCTTTTACCAATCTATCTCTCCTCATTGTTCCTGGACAGGTCTATTTGAATACAGGAGAATCAATTCAATAAAAATATCTAAAGGAAATGACAATCTGAACATGACACAGAACTTGTGAGCCTTCTGTTTGTAAGAACAAGATTTTGCAGATGCATTGAGAAATGTGGCACAGCTACTTTTGGGGTTTTTTTCCCCAAAGAAAACTGCTGGGGAATGCAAATATCTGTGAGGGATAAACACCACACAGTGGAAAACAGGGTGCTGTAGTGAAAAATTCCTGAAGCAGCACCAGAAACTTCATTGACATGAATGGATTGTAAAGAGGGAGGAAGCAAATTCTGGCTGCAGGAGCTGTTTTTAATTAATTGCCTGAGATCTCATTCCTGCCTTGTCCTTGATGCTGTCACTCACTGGCTGGAAATGCTGCCAGCTCAGCAGTGCTCCCTTTCTCCCAACAAGTGGTGGCATTTCCCCTGTTCTTTGCACAGCTGTTCAACGAGTGCCAACCTGCAGCTCCCAGTAAGTGAGACATAATTCTGCTGCTCAGGAACACAGCCCTACCTGCTTTCTTTGAAACAGGCAACACCTGCCCCAACAACTGTTCTCATCAACATAAACATTACTTTAGGAGGCTGCTTAAAGGTAACAAAGTGCCAAAACCTACCCTGGACCTTTTTGCCTTTGCAAGGTGGGCAAAATGTTTACACTGATTAAAAAGAATAAAAATCCCATTTCCTGTTATGAAAATGGAGGAGTTAATATGACTGGAAATTCTTTTTGTTATGTTGTGAATATTCTATTCACAATATTCAATTTGAGTACAAGTTGCACTATTTGAGGTTCTTTGAATAATTCACGTGCATTCATTTACTCCTGATTAGTGGATCCGCTTCTTCAAAAGGTAAGTATTTATTTTATTTTATGACATGTAGCATTAATAATGCATTGCCTTTCTCACAAGCTGCTTTTAAAGGAAGCAATGAAAATTTGAAAGGAGACAAGAGTTCTGAATAGATATAAAGAACCATGGAGTCACTTAAGCTGTCATTTTGGAAATTGTTACTGCTGTTTCTCAGGGAGGAAAAACGCAATCTCGATAATGCAGAAGAGTGAATAACCTGGGCTGAACAGATGATGCAATGACAGAGAATTACAGCACTGCTTTCTGTGCAATAAATGAGTGAGGCACTCATATTCTCTGCCTTCTCGGGGATGATTATCTCTTTGGAGAAAACCTTCGACTATTCTTATGCAGTAGTACCAGAGTTATCAAATGCTGTTGGAAAACTGCAGTGGGAAAAGGCCAAATAAAATTACTGGGATGAGTAGTAATGTTGGTTATGGCAAATGAAAAATAAATCATGTCTGCAAAGTCTGAGGACTTGAAAGCTTGCATTAAAAGAAGAGGAAAGCTCTGGTAGGGACAGCTGGACAGTGTAACTTGTCTATAAAAGATACGTTATTATAAAGTTTAATGCTAATTTCGTTCCATTAAAGAATTCACCTCTTAAGACTCCATGGTAGCTTTAGAAACCAGGATGTCCTGTGTTGAATGTTTCCCTATTGACTGCATTTCCTCGAGCACTCAGCTTAACTGCATTCTCTTAATTTCACTTATTGACAATTATATTAAAATTAGAAAGGCTCAATTACTTTTGCTATCCTAATTTCTAGCATCATGCTTAAATTACTTTAGAATGCAAGCTGCCTTAAACAGAAATTGAGAGATACATCTGTTTCCATTTTTTCTAAAATCATTTTCTTTGCTGCTGTAATTGTGGTAGTTGCATGGAAAGGACAGGAAGGAACAAACTGCCACAGTACTCAAAGATACTACTAAGAATTTATGATATTCTCCACTCCTTTTTTACCTTCTTAAGGACAGAAGTGTGGGATGTAACACTGGTTTGTACAAATCACCTTTGTCCGTGTTGTTTCAATACATATAATTTTTCATAGTAGTAATACTACTATAAATTAGCACATTTCAGGAGTAAAATGCAATTTTACTACACAATTGCCTGCAATAAACACACAGTTTCCTTTTTGGTTTTTTTTTAAACTTAAACAAACAAGGTCATAATAACCTTGATTAATTCAGTGCTTTTATCAAGCAATATAGTTAAAATCTACTTATGTAAAACTTCTTAGACTTATGCTGAACAGCCAAAGCCTCTCTAGGGGGTCAGCATTCAATTGATCACTTAATTTTAAGCCCTTTATGGTAACTAAAACTTATGGAATCAATAGTCACAAATTCAGCCTGTTTAAATTAGTATTCATAAACTGAGCAAAAATGGGCACATTCCTGTGCAGAATAATCTGTGAGCCTTAAGTTATTACAGCTGCCACAGACTCCACTTAAGAAAATGTTAAATTAAGTTATAAAATCTGCATGAAATACAATGTTAATATGTAACTTTATCAAGTACCTGTACTTCCAGGTAAGAAGTGTCATGTAGCTGTATAAAAGAATAATTTTCCTACTCTGGATATGAACTTTCTGCATTGAAATCACAAGAAGAAGTTCATTGAATTTATATCTGTTCTTATGAAAGAAGATTCTTTTCTTGTCACACCTGGTCTGTGAAGGTAGCTATGGCTGAGCAACTAAAATTTCAGCGAAAATTCCTTCAGAAGGTGAATAACTCACGGTAAGAAAATTTCGGGGTAGTTAAAAAGGTTTATGATACAAAGAATAAAGTTGAGGGAAAATGATTTAGAGATATAAAAAAAATACAGAGTGCACATTTACTTTACTGTGCATATTTATGCCCAGCTGAGCTGAGAACCAGGTAAAGGCAATTCTGACATTATTTCCTTCATACCAGCACCCACACTTTTAATGCCTGTGCATATTACCCATCTTAAATGTATATCTCAGGTCATTTATCCTTGAGGAATTGGCTTGGAGAAGGCTACTAAAGATGTTTTTCAGACTTAAAATCCTCACTGCATCCTCCACAAACTCCCTACCGCTGGTATTACTACAGCTGCTGTTACTTTAATTAAGTTTTTGCCAACTGCAGCCAAATATGACCTTATCTAATAGGCATTCCTGGCAATCTCATGAGTTGAGAGCCTTTCTGGGAAGCAGGATTTACCAAATCTGGCAGCAAGTCCTAATTTTATTGCCACGTGCTGCAGCATGTGAGACAGATACATTGGATATGGCAGCTGCTACTGAGCTACAGGCTTTTGGCAGCTCACTCCTGGCCATGTGGAGAACATGCAGTGTCGACACAGTCCAGAAAATAATGAATTAATAACTAGTAACAACAACAACAAAAAAATCATTACAGCTTAGTGGTGCAGACTTTGTCCAAGTAAACTTGGGAAACTCCAGTGAGAAGGAGTCTTAAATGTGCCTAGAAGGAGCTGCCAAGTATAGAAACCATGTAATGGAAAGCTGGATTGTAGTACTTTTTCTGTTAAAAAGGGCACTGCCAGAGATGCGCTGCTGTACAATGTGGATGATCGTATTCCAAGCAAAGGAGACTTGGTGAAACCACCCGGGTCAGCCCAAGATGAGTTCCTCACTGAAGGGCTCTTCCTCAGCATGTGACCTCTGTCCAGGTGACAAATGATGCTGTGGGAAAGCAATTTCGCTGAGATTACACTTTTCTTGCCCACTTGCAGCCACAGGTTGTTCAAATTTAGGCAGTTAGCAAACAGATAAAGTAATAAAAACACATTTTCCCACTTTAGAAGAGCTTTCGTTTTTGTCATGAAGAGACAAGACTATTCAACAATTTCTCTGCATTATGGCAATACTTGCAGATTTCTTTCTCCCTCTTGGCATTTGCGCTGCACAAAGAATGTTTGTGCTTGGTTCCTCTGTGGTACAGGTGCACATGCCTCAGCACAGCTGGCTTTCCAGCAGACTTGCCACAGAACAGAGAGCGATGTGCCAGCACAGCATTGAGCAAGGGGGTGAAGAAAGGGAAGTGGCAAGCCAGAAAATGCACTTGATGTCTTCAGTTTTATTTCCATGTATTTCAGGTTCTGTGCTGCCCAGGGGTGCAGCTCTGAGCTCACACTCAGGGTCACTCTGCTCTGCACACAGCAGGGAGACAAAACAAATCCTTTTCCTGCTGCACACCAAGGACAACTTTCAGCCCAAAAGCACAAACAGTGCTGGGCTGGAGAGGGGAACAAGAAGGATGGGACCTCACAGCCTGGAGCTAGAATTGGGCAATTAAACCCCAATGTGCAAATGGCCCAAAACTTATAAAAGCACGAGACCTCATGACTGGGCAGCCATTTTGTGACCATTTTGGGTCCACCTTGGGTGCAGCCCTGGTCAGGCTCTTGTCCTGCCCAAGATGTACCCTGGAGGCCTTTCAATAAATCCCTGCTTTATTCTCCAGCTCTGTGCAGTCTCTGTTCCAGGTCAGCCTTCCCAAGGCATCACACCCAGCTTCTTAAACCAATCCTGTTTCACACCATGTGAACGCACCTCTGCTCGGCTGCCTCTTGTGCTGGCTAGGCAGAACTGGTCACAGAAAACAAACAAAAAAAATTGCCAATTTAGCTTTAGCACAAATCCAACTCATTATTCTTTTGCACCCCTCTGACAGGAACCTGGCACAAGCACAGAACACACCCAGGTGCATCCTGGCAGGCAAACCATCCTGAGAGGGTGGGTCATGCTTGTTGGAGAAGAGGGGTTGGGCTTCTCGTGTTTGGAGTGAGCTCATCACATTCCCTCTTTCTCAGAATAGAAACCTTCATGCAGATGTTGGGTTTGGACTCGTTTGACTTTAGCCATCTAAAAGGCAGACATCCTATTTCCCAGCCTCTCTCCATCCTCAGGTGAACACGTGGAGGTTCTGAAATTTTCCAGGTGAAGGAATTTACCCCTGAAGGTTCCTTTTCCCCTATCCCCAGCTTAGAGGTTCTTCAGACAACGAACTTTGACAAAAAAGCTCCCTAAAATCACTATCCTTGGCTATTGTGTCTAA
>WBMY01001224.1:11065-67735 GCA_013397315.1 Donacobius atricapilla
CAGGTGGTGGAAAGTTTTAGCCATGCCAGTTGGTGTTGGTCTTTAACCAAGAAGTTAATTGCCTTTTAATCCATTATCATTCACTTAAGCTATCGTTTCCTAAAAGATATCCTTTCCCCCAGATTGTTGCTGCCTCTAGAATAAGAGGTACTAGCTAAAAAGGTGAAAGATATTTTAGGGAATAAATGTTACTTAGATACCTAAGCAATTTATTCTAGCAATAAGAATATCAGCTATATGAAGTATAATATTTATTGTGAAACTTTTTTTCTTTATAATGTGTTAGCATTGACATTTTAGATTTGCCTACTCACCTTTAATGATACTTCAGAATTATACTTTATGGAACTTAAATTTCATCACTTTTGGTTTTGGGGTAGATTGTATTGGAAGCATATCATTTTGTCTTGAGAACACAAGTGTGTTGTATCTATTTAGATGGTGCAAACAGCTGACATTGTGTAAAAGTAGCCATATCATCATATAAAGTAGGTAAGACATGGAATTTTTAAAGAATTACAGTAAGAAATAGGGTTACTCTTTCATAAGACTAAATCATTCTTTTTCTTTTTAACTCAAAATGTCATTTCTTTGTCACTTTTAATGTTTGCATTTACTACATCTGCAAAAAAAACCCTTCTTTATTTTTTCAGATATAAGTAGAATAAAAAAAATCCCATACATTAGACATTTTTTATGAGAGAGGATAAAAAAATAGAAATAAAAATGATAATTTGTGCAGTACAGCACAAGTTATTGCATCAATAAAATAGCATGACTTTGTATATGGCCATCATTTTACTTTATTAAATCTACACCCTTGATCTAAAGCTCTGTTGAATAGTTGTGTTGGTCATGCATATTTCAGATGTTTGAGAATGAAATTCAACTTCACTATGTCCCAACCAATCATCCCCACTGCTAATATAATTGCAAATTTTATTTGCTTGCATGTCACTTACACAGCACTTAAACAAGAAAATGTAAGGGCCATGTGGAAGCCTTCTTAGTTAAACTGATGGGAAGAAAAGGTATGTTTCTAAGAACAACAAATATTGATATATTGTAATAGGACAGGAAATTATTGTTATGATTTATCTTTTTAAAAAATAGACCAGTTCCAGACTGAAGATGAGCGAGGGAGATGGCAAAGAAATAACATGTCGTCATCCAAACATTCAGCACTACATGTAACACTTTAAAAGTCCCTGATAATCTACAACAGTCATCATACACAGGGAACATTTATAGCTGACTCAACATTAGCTTAATTAATGCTCTCCTCTTGCCACCAGTATGAAATCCTATAATGATAACAGAGCAACCACAATTCTAAAGTAAAACAAATAGTGTAGGATATTTTATAACAGTTAATATTACCTTTAGTAATATCTGTAGCGGGGCAGTGTTTGCTAGGAGAGCGATGTAAGGTTTGCTCCCTGGGGTACAAGATTAGTAATGGAAAATTCAATTGTAAATAATCTATTTCCCTATATAACCATTTGTTAAGTGCCTGTAGAACTACTTCTCTTCATTCTTCTTTTTTTTTTTTTTTTTTTTTTGTGAGTGGGTTTTTTTTTTTTTTTTTCCCCTTTTTTTTTTTTTTTTNTGCCAATTTTTTTTTTTTTGACAAATTAACATTATATCATTGTACATTATTTCAAAACAAGGAGAAAAATTGTGGGAAAGAAGTGTTTTAATAGTCAGAATACTAACTTCAGAATAGTTATTCCACAGCACACCTCTCATGGTTCTTCTCTAGGAAACAAGCTCTGCTATGAATTGACTTCCTGAAAGCTTAAAAAACTATGTAAAAAATCAAATGAATTATGTAAAATTCAGGTTTCCAGCAACTCCACCTATAAGTACCTGCAAAGTATTCCATTTAAAATTTACATTTGAACTATTAATCTTCTTCACCTATATTTTCTGCCTCCTCTATCTCCTTCTCCTTTTCCTTAACAACCTCTTAAAAAGCTACAAAAAGGAAGACGGGTGAATTCAGCTTCTTTGTCCCTCCCTTCTGCTCCAGCCTTTTGTTACGTGTGCACACATGATAGGCACTGCAGATCTTTAAAAGGCTGATTCAATCAGGATGAGCAGACTTGGCTCTCTCTGCTCTTTGAAATGCTTTCCTGATTTCAGCACAACAAACTGCAAATCCTCAAACTGCAGAGGTGCTCCTGTCTGAGGAGGTCTCACCGCTCACCTGGGACATTCAGGTAACTCAGGAAATGGAAGGAGGCAAGCAATTGAATTCCTGTCACATGGCATATGCATCACAGGTGACAAGTTTAATATCCATGGATTCTTAATTCTGACCTTCATAGCTACACGTTCCACACTTCAGACAATGGTCTATTGGTGTTAAGGTCTATAATGCTTCACCATGCCTTAATGAGACACTTCTCACTTTTCTTTCTTTAAACTACCACTTTTGAATTGGTATTCAGATTTTATTCTTTCCTTTCTTTTCCTCATTTCCCTCTCACTGTGAATATAAATATCCCCTGTTAAGAAACATTAATAAATAAAAAAAGAGAATGAAATTTAACTTTATGTTGGGACCTGGATATACTCTTACCTACTGTGTCTTGCTGTCTCTCTGAACTAATATACATAATTACTCTTACAAAGGTGAAATTTCCTTTATGAGAACAATTAAGAGAGGGCTCCTCACTCTGGTTCAGACTATGTAGCCAGACTATTGAGAAGAGTTGGATCCCAAGATTTCAAAGTGAATTAAATTTTACATCTCATATAAACTCTGTGTTGCTACTATGCAGCAAAGATGAGCCATTTATTCCCCTTCTCCTCTCGGGTTTTCAGCTTTCATAAATCTTTGGAACCTTTTTGGGTTTTTTTAGCAGAACTTCTTTCAGAAAGGAAAAAATGTTGCTAAACACTAAAAGCATGAGCTACATGTCCTTCTTGTTGAATATTTACCTGATTTCCACTACCTACATTTTTTACTGTGCTACGTGGACTATAGTTAAAAATTAAGAAGTCAGGTAAACTTCTTTTCCATCAGATTTTAGATCTTTTATTAATGTAGACTCATTGAGTCTACAAAACAAAACAAAACAAACAAACAACCCCCCCCCCAAAAAAAAAAAAAAAAAAACCACATCTTTCATAAGTAGGATATTTGTACTCTGACAAAAAGTGTTGAACAAGTTTCTACTACATGAGGAGGTAGTTTCGTATAGTAAAATAGCCTCATATATGTACATAATCCATTATAATAATCCTGAGCAAAAGAAGAATGAAAAAACTCATTGAAATAAGAAGCACATGGCTAGAAGTTTTGTTCTTGGACCTTGCTCTCCATGAATAAGTAATGTGAACAGAGTGATGGCCTTGTAAATTAGCAAAGTTAGTGCCCTTCCTTAAATTTTCCTTTTCGCACTTCAGACACATTAAGTCAAATTTTGCCCTCACATGCATCACTGAGCTCAACAGGAGATCTCCTTATGCTTCCAGGATCAAAATTTGTCGTATACTACTTTTGGACACTTTTTCATAGCTAATTTCATTCCTATTTGCTTCATTTTCTTTAAAAGAGATTTTTCATTTATTTTTGAATTCTCAACTTCTTTTCTCATCATCATTCATGGTTTATTTTGGTCCCTTAAATACATATTCTTATCAGTTTTATTAAAAGGTTCTAAAATTAAAAGAATTTGTTTAGCAATGAGTGGACATAAAAATGCAATAAAAAACTTAAATGTCTTTTAAATGATTATGTTTTTTGTCTTATTTTCTCTGTAGAAGAATATTTTCATATGCAAAAGAAAACTTGTTTACAGTTCTTGAATGTTCTCTTACATTGCTATATTGAAAGGACAACTAAATCAAAGTATATAAATACGTCTTTTTGATCATATGAAGCAAGCTGTTTCCAGAAGTAAAAACTAAGAAATTATTTTCTTTGAACTGAAAGTGACATTAAAAGACATTTTTAAGGAGGGAAGTGTAATAAATATCAAACCTACATGTTTCTAAACAAGCAGCGATAGCTATTCTCTTTGGAAAAAATAGGTAACAGAATATGGATTTAGAATACAACCAACATTTCTGTGTTTAAGTGCCCTGACACATACAATTGATATGGGGAACCTTACTAAAATAAATAAAATTCACTCTCATGTTTACGATAAACATACAGCATACTAATTTGATACCATTTTCTGTTTGTAGGTTATGAAGTTCAACATTGAATAAATAATTTTGAGAAAAACATGCTGAAACATTTAAACCAAAAAATGCTGTCATTTGCTGCCTTTAATTTCTTTTTGAAAAAGCTATGAAGTACACACAGGGATACAGATCTTTAAATGCTTTTTAAAACTTTTGGTGTTCTTTATCATTTTGTTTGGTTGAATGTTTCATTTTTAGTCATGTGAGTAATTATAAATTATAGGGGTTTTGTCAAAAGTGGGAATTGAGACTCGCAGTGAGCACCTCTACTAAAGGTCAAGACAGGCACTGAGGGTTCAGTTCATAAAACCAAAATACTTTAGGCAGACTGGATTGCCTTATTTGACTTTGAACATTAACTCACCAAAGGCAGTTCAGCTTAAAAATATCTGTGCCGCTCTCCAGCTCTTCCATAGAGTCACTGTGGTAATTTCTTGGTGAACTCTTAAGTTTTATGTTCATTACAATAGAAAAATACAGTAAATAAGATTGATTCTTTGTGTTTTTTAATAAAAATCTATTTCACTCTTGCAATGACTAGTGATCTGTTATGCTCTGTGAAACAGAAGAGTTTGTGTAAGTAATACTAGAAGAAAAAAACACGTTACTTTTCAATTTCTATTATTTTCATAGCCTTCTAGGTAAAAGCATAAAAAAAAATTACCAGGTGTTTCTTCCTTTTCAAATTTCCATGCATCTCCTGATGCTTTGGTACAAAGACTACTCAGGAAAATAACACAAATAACTCTCAGGAAGATCATTATATCCTTGTTTGGCCAAATGTAGTATACTGAGGATCTTCTTCCCCTCCAAAATATGAGGTAGGTAGTGAAAAGCCTTTTACCAGCTTGTTGAACATTTTGCAAGCATCAAAAAATGCAATTTACACTGCCTAGCATAGTGCAAAAAATTACTCTAGTCCCAAAGATTGTCCAGATGTAAAAATATTTTTACTGGAAAGCTGCTGGTGCCAACAGAAAAATGATGACTCTCATTTTCACATACTTTGTGGCTGTGGACATTTGCACGCAGCTGTAAAATATCCCTGGCAAGACTGAATTAGAATAGTAAGGTTAGAAAACAAAGCTGTGTTTGGCTACTGAAACAGTTTTTTGAATATTTTTACCAAGTATTTCACAGGGCCCAGAAGAGATAGGCAAATGCACTCAGCTGCAGGAGAAACTTTGATGTCTTTTATTTTAATAGGGAAGAAGTGATATATGCTGGAGACATGGCACACAAACTGTCACCTGTCTGGAGTGATTTGAGGAACTTTAGTAACACTGAACTCATGTTCAGGTTTAGTAGTACTGGGAATGGCAGCTGGAGATCATGAGAGTCACAAGAACATTTTTTTTGCTGTGTCTTTATAGACAATAAACTTCGAGGTTGCCACAAGCGCGCAAGATGACTGTGATTGCCAGCATTTAGTGTCAGAGACAAATATTTGCAGAAAGCAAACAAGGAACTAAGTTATCCCAGCCTACATTCAGGATTCCTCAAGAGTTAGTTCTCCCGTACTACTTGTCTTCCATTACTTTTTTCTACAAACTGCAATTTTTGTGGGGAAAAAAAAAAAACCAACAACAACAAAAAACCAAACCAAAACAAACCAAAACAAAACCAGAAAACAACCCCAAACCCTCAATATTTAATATTTTTAATGAGGATAGGAAATACTAAGGTAAGACATTTACTAAGTTTGGAAATAAAATGTTAGCCTGACAACAGAAAAATAGAGTATTCCCAAAGCTTGTGCAAGAGTTGAGTAGTAGCACACATTTCAATTCTTTTGACTGTGGGATTCTTTTTTCTGCAAATATTATCAAATATTCTATTAGAGATAACACAAATACTGTATTAGACACGTACAGTAACACTGCATTATGAGCTCTTAATCTTACTCAATTAGAAATATGTTTACACAGGAGCTCATTGTTGATTTGGTTCTCATCCCATGAAAGTCAGTATAAATCTCACCATTGTTAAACCAACATGACCAATTTGAAAGCTCATCCTCAATTATTTATCATTATTATTATCATCACCATCCTCATCATCATAATGTAGCAAGTCAATTCCTGAATATTGACTTTGATGAGAAAAGAATCTTTGTAATAGCCTAGTGCTTTACTGGGATTGGGAAGAAGGATTGGGAAGAAGCCAGCCTGCCTGCCTGCCTGCCTTCCTTTTTCTTTCTCCTTCCTTTTTTTTTCTTTCTCCTTTCTTCCTTTTTCTTCCTTTTTCTTCCTTCCTTCCTTCCTTCCTTTTTCTTCCTTCCTTTCCGTCCTTTCTTTCTTTGTCTTCCTTTCCTCATTTCTCCCATTTGTCTTTGTCTTTCCTTTTTCTTTCTTTCCTCTCAATGCCTAACTATTCCACAGTCAAAGTAGAACACTTGTGAATTGAATAATATGAATGATCAAACATACTGAAAACCATGTCATTTTTCTCTTAGAATTGAATGTCTTCCTGAAGAGGCAAGTGGGGATACATAACTTTTAAGGTTATGTTTTCACAGAAACATCACCCTCTACAGCAAAGTATAAATGATAGATGATCACTTTACTGATTACTTTCATAATAATGTTTTATTGAAAGTTACTCATGTAAATTGTGCGACTGACACTGTGTCATTTTAAAATATTACTTTTGTATGTTTAATAGAAGTATAGACCATTTTACAGTTCTTCTCATCAAAGAAAACATGAGCAGTCTGTGAGGCAAGAAGAAATGAATTCTGCAGTGCCTCATTCAGGAGGCATCAGAGATTTTACCTTTGCATATAGAGCAGAGAGAAAACTAAAAGCAATGAAATGACAGAAAATCCAGGGGATGGTGGGCACATAGCTATTAGAAACTAAGCCAGGCAAATATAACTGAGAGTAAAAATTATTTTTTGCATTACAATAGAAAGGGATTACATTTGTATGAAAATTCCATTTGTATAACTACTAAGTAAATCAGTAAGGAATCAAAATAACTGGGTCAGAATGACACAACTATTTGAGAATAACTGTTTTTTTATATGACTTTTTTGCCAAAGGGCAAGATGTGATAATTATATTAGTGGGCAAATACTAAACCAATAAAATATCATTTGAAATTAATTATTGATGACTAAGATGCTGCAAAACAAACACTTCTCAGAAGAAGTTTGAAATGGAAGGCAACTGGCACTTTGATAGCACTAATTGTGTGCCTCCTATGAGTTGAGATTTACAACCTTTCTTTGTTCAGCAGATGTTTTAATTACAGCTTGGGGCTCTCTGATGCTTTTGTGCAGTCAGGGAGAAAAATTCTCCATGATGTCACAGAATCACAGGAGTAAGGCTGGAACTGATTTGAAAACTGAGACAGTCTATCGTCCACTGAAGTGTGGTTAGACAGGTTCAGACAACCTCTGACAGATGTTCGACAGATGTTTGTTTCAAAAAGACTTTATTAACAACAAGATTTCATAACATCCCAAGGGAAGCTATTTCCTCCTTCTTAATTATCCCTTTTTGCAAAAAAAAAAAGGTTTTTTCTGGCATATAATGTAAATCATCTTGCCTGTAAATCAAACCTATTTTGTCATAAGTCTAAGGAGCCTAAGTCTCTTGGAGCCAGAAGAAAACACTTGAGCTTGAGACTGGAAGGGAGTCTATCCCTTCTTTCTTTTTTAATGTATTCTAAATTCCCCTAACAGTTCAAATTTTCTGAGCCTGTAGACAGTTTTGATATGTGCTAGACAGCTGCCTCTAGCACCAGTAGTGCAAACTTTAGGTAGAAGAAGGAAAATATTTTTTTCTGGGAACAAATCTCACCAATGCCCAGGTGCAATCTAATGTGGAGAGAGTTAAAGAATTCCAGAAGAAAAGGTAAGAACACCCACCTAAGCATAGGCAGTATGTTTATCTTCTGTGTCCTTTTCTTTCTTAAAACTGAGGTGCTCAAAGACAATCTTTCATCCAAATTGTTACAAAGAAGGAAAAGATTCCGGTAATACTGCCAGTACATTCATCTATCACGTCTGTCAAATATAACTGAATTATGCATCTCGTAATAAAATCTTAGGCTACTTACTTAAATACTCCAAGCTGAATTAAGGAACTCACCTTACTATACTATAATTCTTTCAACATGCCTTTCAGCTTCTCTTGTTATCTATATTACTTCATATTAAGCAGTAAAAATGCATCTCTTTTGCCTTCCTTTAATTTCTCATGTGTCTGTGTGAGCTCTCCTGGGTGTTTTAAAGTTACTCACTCATTTTCCTTTGTATTGTTTGCTAGACTTCTGGTTATCCTCGCATAGTCATCCTAGCCTTAATTTTTGTACTCAGACATATTTCATTTGAGTCTACTTTTATGTGGCTCCTTGGGTTTCCTTTTCAGATTCTAAAAGAGACCTTAGTGCTTCCCTTGGTCTGTTAAGCCTTCTCCTGTAACCACCATTTCCTCTTCCCTATCCATGCCAATTCCTCTAAAAGGCCACGTATTTAACAAGTGAATATTGTGCTGATGGCTATTAGGAAGAGAACATTTGTGTGTAGAATTGTGAGAGGATGCTACCCCGTTTTAAATTCTTAAGACAGTGTGAAATATTTTTAAGCGAATTGCCCCCATCCTGCTATTCTTGCTTTTTTTTTTTTTTTTCATTTTCTGAAACTGTGAACTGGATAATTTCAAAATGATTTCTTATTAATTGCTTTTCAGCTTCCATGTGCTCAATCTGCTCCCCCTTAACTGTGCAGTGAACATTAGATCACTGAGCACCTAAGTTGCCACCTGAGATATGCAACAGGCCTCCACAATTTCAAGAACTTGTTCCTATCTAATGTGTAAAAAGTAAATATCAAAGCAATTAAGGCATCCTTGTCATAATCTGGGCTTGGCTGGATGTAAAGTGGCCACCAAAGATTCTTTAGCACTTTCCTCCTTAACTGAACTGGGGAGATAAAATACAACACAAAGGTTGAAATAAGGGCAGCAAGAGAGATCACTCACCAATTACTGCCAAGGTCAAAATACACTCCAGTTGAGGAAATTAGATTCATTAATTAACAATATTATCCCAGTAGGATAATTAGAAAATAAAAAAAAAAAAAAGTAGAATGCTGCCTTAAATTTTAGCTTTTGTATTATCTAGATGCCATACTGCATTAGTATATAACTCTGAACTTCATATAAAGTGTTAGCAGTTCTCCTTACAGGTTAGTTAGACAGAACAATGCTTTTCCAGCCCAGAACCAAGGACACCGTTGCAGCTTCGGGCCCAAAACGCATAAACAGCAAACTGAGGAGAGCAAACTGGGAGGATGGGACTTCATAACATGAAGCTGTAATTGGACAGCTAACCCCAATATGCAAATGGACCCAAAAACATAAACATATGAAAACTCATGACCCTTTGTCCATCTTGGGTGGAGCCCTGGCTGGGCCCTTGTATTGCCCAAGGTTTATCCTTTGAAGGCCTTTTAATAAATATCTACTTTATTCCTTTAACACTGTCTAGCCTCTCTCCTAGGTAGCCTCTAGGCATCAAAGGCATCTTCCCCCTCCCTGCTCCCTCCTTCCAGGGCTTAATTTCATTCCCCATTTTCTCTTCTCTCTCCCCAGTGGCACAGGGGGCTGGGAAAGGCAGCTGCAGTCAGTTCATCCCAGGTTGTTTCTGCTGCTCCTTCCTTTTCAGGAGGACTCCTCACACTCTTCCCCTACTCCAGAGTGGGGTTCCCCCCATGGGAAACAGTCTCCCATGCACTTCCCTGACGTGAGTCCTTCCCACAGGTTGCAGTTCTTCATGCACTGCTCCATTGTGGATCCCCCGTGGGAACACAAGTCCTAACGGCAAGCCTGCTCCAGCATGGGCATCTCTTCCATGGGGCTACAGGTTCCCACCAGGAGCCTGTTTCCATGTGGCATTCTTGCAGGGTCACATCTTCCTTCAGGCATCCCTCTGCTCCAGCGTGGGGTTTATCCACAGGCTGCAGGTGGATCTCTGCATCCCCATGGGCTGCAGGGGCACAGCTTCCTCACCATGGACAGCACCACAGGCTTCAGAGGAGTCCCAGCTCCGGCTCCTGGAGCACCTCCTGCCCCTCCTTCTGCACTGACCTTGGTGTCTACACAGCTGTTCCTCTCATGTATTTTCACTCCTTTCTTTGGCTGCAAATTTCTCTCGCGAAGTATCTTTTTCTCCTTTTTCAATCCGTTACCGCAGTTGTGCCACCACCACAACTGATGAGCTGAGCCTTGTCCAGGGGCAGGTCCATCCTAGAGCTGTCTGGCACTGGCTCCATCAGACACAGGAGAAGCTTCTGGCAGTTTCTCACAGAAGCCACCCCTGCAGCTACCCTGATACCAAAACCTGGCCGCATACAGCCAATACATTCTCAATTCATTAGAACGAGATACGCCCTTTAAAAGCTGACCACAATTTCTCCAAAGCTCCATTCGTCACTCTAATTCTGTGATCCGTAGTCAGTGCAGGATTCTGGGTCTTTTCCTTCTGTTGTCTTAACCCTGACTCTATGCTTCCTCAAGTAAGCAAACTATTTCACCTCTCTGAGAATTTGCTTTAGTATTCTGGGCAGTATTAAAGGATTGACTTACTGACACGCAGTATTTTCATTGAGATTACAACTCAGAAGAGTGTTTCAAACCTGTTTCCCAGCCACCCCTGTTCAGTGACCTGCTAAAAAAGGATTAAACTGTTCCAGCCTATGAAAAGCTTATTGTTATGATCACATTAAGAGCAATAAAACATCAAGTAGTCTACAAGGCCTAGGAATGGGCAAGGCCTGGTATCAGGGAACTCTGGACCAAAAAGGTACAATCACATTTCTCAAAATATCACCAAAATAATCTATTTTGCAATAATTATTTTTCAACTTTCCCTTTAGCTTCGTCCCCTTAAGTCAAGTCCCCTTAATTTATTCCCTAGTATATTTAGCTATTCCATTGGAGTATTCTGTTTTCCTACACAAAAGAATTCCTCTACATGAGCTGACAATATGATTCACTGTTGTTCCCACCCCTACTGCTTACAACCCCGTCTCCCTAACCTTCGATCCTTCCACACAGTGAGCTCTCTAAATAGGTCACAAAGTGAATTAATTTTCATTTGTTGTACAGAAGGTGTCATCTACTCAGATCTTATCTACTAACTGTATCTCCACATTTAACTTCAGATGTCTTAAAACAGGGACTACCAGAAGCAATTTATTCTTTTCAGATTGAGTACAGAACCTTGATTATTGCTTAGAAAGACATAAAAAGAAATATTTATCACATTATTATGAGTACTATAACATCTATCTTAAAGACAGATTTAATCCTATGAAGTGTTAAGAGGCTCAATAAAGGATCTGTCAAGTATTTTTCAAATTCTTTGATAAATGCTATTATGTGCATGCCAAATGAAGACTATTAATATGGATGATTAAAAAATTAAGGACTTACTTGTTCATCCTTCATCATCAAGCTATGAATTTGTATTTTGTCTTTTTGCATTTTGGAAATAAGTTTTTATTGAGCTACAAAATCTCTAAACCAAAATGAAATTAAGCAGAACAACAAGTCTGACCTTCAGATAGAGAAACATTTGATAGCCTTTTGATTCTTTCTGGATTTCCAACATAGCATTTTACCATTGAAATTTCAATAGTAATCTAAAAATAGAAATGGGGCTGACTCCTATGAAAATCAATGAGATAACAGCACCTAGTTCCTCCCGTAATTTTTTTAGAACATGAACAATCTTGTTTATAGCTTCTTTTGACTAAATAATGCTCCAAACTTGAACAACCAAACCAACTGAATCTGTAGAAAAGTGTTCAACACAAATTTCAGTCAAGGTAGATAATTTCAGCAGGAAATCTTAGCTATAAGTAACAAATTTCCTAATGTGAAATATTAAAGTATTAATTAAAGGGCTGCAGACTTCCATGGGCTTTAAAGAGTCTCCTCTCCTCTTAAAGAGTCTCCTCTTCCCACTTCTGTGGGAAATTAAAAACATTTAGGTCATGAAAGACATTTTGAAACAAAGAGCTATGTGGCTTTTGAAGCCTTTCTTCCTTTTTTTTTTTTTCCCATTATCTATAGCATATCTTGTCTAAAATATATTAATTTCATGAAGCCCCAAAAAACTGCAAAGATAGTTTCTATAACTAGCCACAGTATAGCCCAATCCATATTTTCAAAATAGCTGCAATTTCAATTTGAGTTTTTAATCATCAGTGAATGGAGACCTTATTAAAAGGATGATATTCAGTGTTTTTAAAGAACTCCACAGTGTTACCAGTTCCTCCTATGAATGCCCATTAATGTGATGCCAAACTTACTTATCTAAAGTTGTGTTCAACAGATAGTATTGATATCCACCACACAAGGTTGATATCCCTCTATAAAATCAAATATTCTATGGCCACTGTGACTAAAAATGGGACTGCGCTATATTTTATTAGAAGAAAAATGATATATTGCCATACATGTCTTTGAATGTTCATTAAGATAAGAAGCACCCAAACTTTCACATGCTTGAATTATGACATGGCTTTGAATAGAAAACACTGTCAGCCACACAGGACATGGTTTTTTTGGTTTTCTTTTTCTCCTGCTCTCTTGTTTTCCAGAGCATGCTAATTTCTGGCATGGAGAAGTACTTCTAGTCTGCACAGTTTAAATGCTAAATACAATGGAAGCACTCAGTCAAGCAGCAAAACATACCAAAGAGTAGTAAATAGTATGAAATTGAGAAAGGCTTTTGCATTTTATATTCCAGTTATTCTTGTAAACAACCAATATCAAAATTTCTCAGATTGGGTAAAAATTAACACTTAAAGCAGATTATGTCAATGAGAACACCATAAATCATAGCAGATTACTTTTGAAAAAAACAGTTTCTGGATTATAGCTCCCATATACTTTCTTTTAGCCAACTGTACAGATTGCAGGTGTTAATTATAACTTGATACACACCTTATATCCACAGATAAATAAAAAAAGATTATTGTTCTGCATTTTAAATTTATTCCTTGGCAGACAAAGAAAGATGTTTATTTGACAGCCAGAATGACTGAGAACACTACTGATAGCTCAGTTATTATTGGGGAATTTCTAATTTGTTCTCATTATAAAAGTGCAATGCTTGAACTTAATTTTATGGTTTCTTAATTCCCCAGGAGACTGTCAAAATTTCAAAACCAATATATATTTACTTTTCTGAGAAGAAAAAAAAAAAATTAGTCTGTTTATCTTCCCTTCTTCCATATAAGTAGCCTTTCTATAGACCTCAAAGTTAAGTGAATTGTGTTTTGAACATTTTAAGAACTCTCTCTCATACTGCTAACTTGGCCTGTTGCCAGGTAAAATATTGTTCCAGCGATCAATTGCTTTGTTTTCTCTAAACAAAAGTTAGCATGGCCCAAAACATGCAGTTAAATCTTTTGATGTTTAAATTACGAAATAGATACGAGAAACTGGTTTAAAAGAAATGGTAATATAGAGCTTTACAACGGTTTTCCTTCTTAAGAAATTTTCCCTGAACTTGAAGGTTCTCTAAAATTTTAGGATAAAGAGCTTATCATTATAATCCAAGTAACTACAATTCTAAATTGATATGCATACATAATCCACATGTTTTCAGGCAGTTAGTTTATCACTAGCTGAATAGTATAACACACACAAAAAATTTTACTTTTTGTTTATGGATACAAACATTAGAAACAAATTACTTTGAGTGAGGAAGAATAAACCACAAACCAATTTTAATTTTCAATGGCAAATACCTCCTCTATGCATTGTCTTCTTAGTTGAAAAGCAAAACATTTTTTTACTACTATTAAAAAAGAAATCAGAAGAGACATCTCCAGTTGCCAAATTACAGTTTGTTCTATGATTATTGAAGAGAAAAGGTGTCTCTGAAAATTTAGAATAACTTTCCAGGGAAGATTAATTTTGTTACTAAACATGGTCTAGTATTTCTCCATCTTGACTTGTTCTGTCAGAGATAAACAGTGGAAAATAAAATTTCTTAGCAATTTTGCTGTAAAATAATTTTTATTCAGATGCAAAGCATTTCTGAAGGAATTCTTTTTAAGATGTTGCTTTCAAAAAAAATCAAAGAAACTCAATTTAACTCCTCATTAAATTCTTTAGAGCGGACAAAAGGAATCCCAGAATAGCCAACTAAAATTTATGGTACTCACAATATCGTCGTGACTTGACAGCAGCAGACACTTATGCCTATGCCACCCTCAGCCTTGCAAAGTGCCTGGTGGCACTGGGGTACCCGAAGCTCCAAGATCCCTTATCTTCCACTTGTATCTACAAGAGCTCTTCTACAGACACCGTGGCTTTCTCAGTGCTTATCACCACCCAGTCTCTCAAGTAAGACAATTCTAGGTCTCGCATTTTTGTGTTGCTCAGATCATCTGCAGAAGCCAGTAAACACGAGTAATGAAGCGGTAATATACGGCATAACTCTGTCTACTGTTCCAGATTTGTACATGAATCCCTCCTGCAAAATATACTTAAAAGCAAATCAAAGATGGTATTGACAAGGAAAAGGATATGTCTGTTCTGACACTTCTGAAAGTTCATGGAATCATTAAATCTCAAATATATCACAATTTTCTTTACTGCTTATTGACAGAGAAAAAGTATATTGGTACTCCCAATGAGTGTGAGGTTTAAAAACAAAAGGGTACTCACTATATTTTATGGTCTGGTAGCAACCTTTACCAGGCTGAGAACAAATGCAACCACTGCTGCTGCAACATTCACATGATAATTTTTCCTTTTTTCCTGAAAAGTCTTTATCTTTTTTTTTTTTTTTTAATTTTATTTTATAGTTATATTTTAGTTATTTGGTTTCATCAGATAGGATTGAGGTTTGTGGGGGTTTTTTTTGACACAACTGTGAGTCCACAGGTATAAAAGAGGTCATAGAAGAAATGAATTAAGCAAAAAAAAAAAAATCCTGACACCTCTACAACTGTATCATGTGCTGGTTTGCCTTAAGACTCTTCCTTCACTATTAAATAGGTCAGATTATGAGTCTGCAAGAGACAAAGAAACAACATTCTAAGCCTTTGTGGTGGGGTTGGTTTTTTTTACCTCCCTATGTCCTCACACTTTTCTTTTAGGGAACCAGTGCTGTTCCTCAAATGTAAAATAAAGAACATAATCTCAAGGCTACCCCTACTAAAGTTTCATGCAGTTAAAATATGCCTGACTAATCCTCAGCTGAAATCATAGTCTGCATTCTTCAAAAAATTCCATTAAAAAACCGTTACCCAGAGGGACAAAATAAAGCTGATATTAATTCATGTTCAATTCAGAAAGAATTACTTAGTTAGTCCATTTAATATATTTTTAGAGGGATGGTTATTCCAAAGAGTCTGCGTTTTTCCACTGCTTTTCTCACCTTGGAGTTATACAAAGAATGCCTTTGTAGAGATTAACCCACATCAAAATAAAATTCCTTTTGTTGAGAGGATGATGGATCTTTCTGAATATGCTGTCTTTAAGTTGCATCTTTGTACTGGTTTATATCACAGTATTTCTTTATTCAAAATTCCAATCCTAAGTAGTTTCCTTTACTCTATCTGTCTTAATTTTTGGAGTGTAATTATCTCAATGGATTTTTTTTTTCTTATAAATATGAAATAAATTTTAGCACAGGAAATTAACTCTGCATAAAGTGAGAATTCAATTTTCAATGTGGCAATACTCCCAAGAAAATTTTTAAAAAGAAAATGTGACACTTTGGATTACAAATCTTCTTAGCTATGCAGATGTATTAAAAATGATGTCGTTTCCTGGTTTCCTTCTTTCCACCTGCTAAGGGTTACATAAATATGTAATAAAAAATGTCACCTTCATCCTGAGAGCTTGTACAGGTTATCACAACCAGGCTCCCTATTTTCAGAAGTATCATCAAATTGCTAAACTAAATGCAGCGTGTTGAATCCATCATCTTAAACAATGATAAGAAAGAGAAGGCAATAGAAAATATTTTTGTGGGAAATACATCCACTATCAGCTTCCCTCTCATTTCTCAAGTACATAAATAAACAATGTGCTACTTTCTTCTACTCCTGCCTTGTAATATAAAGGTTGGACACTTTTCTAGAATTTTTTTCATCTTTTGTTATTTTTTTCTTTCCTGAGGTATCCTTTTTGCCTGCTTTCATTGCTTGTTCATGTCCCCAAAGCCCTAAGGTTCAGCATTAGTTCAAAATCCTCACTTAAATCTGCTTTTCCACAGTACTGTAAATGTTATCTGGCTATAATAAGTCCCTAGAATGTTACAATATTTTTTTTAACTTATGTTTGTAGTATCATATACAGATGAAGTCAGACATTATCAAGCTGTTGATTAATACATTTGGCTTTGGAGTTGTTCTACTTGTTATTAATTTCATAATTGACTTGAATTAATATAATTTATCGCCATACATTGTATGAACTGTAAATAGGCAAAGAATCATAGTATTATATTTCATATAAAGATTTGTATGTTCTAGTCCTCATAGGGACTATTAAAATAAATATTGAGCTTCTTCACAGTGCATGTAAAATAAACATTGCATCAAATTTTTGATTGATCTTACAACCTATAGAAAGATACACTTTCCAGATTAGGATTCTGCTTAGTGGGAAATTCACTTTGTGATCTATTACCATCACTGGAAAAACCCTTTAATAATACTTCCAGTTTAACCAGAGAACTCTTGGTTGCAGTTACTTGATTTTGGTATGACCTTTTTCTTCAGAATAAACATCTCTCTGTATTCAAAAGTCTTTTCCCCTCATGCTCATGCTAATCTACCATGAATAGATTTTCTTTTAGAAATATATTAACTTTCCAAAATAACTGTGGACAGACGAATTAGAGTAAAATAATTATACTCTTCAACCTGTGCTATCAGAATTTCTAAATGTCTGATCATTCTGACGGCTTTTTCTCCCCCTTCCAAATGATTTCTAATGTGTGATCTTCCGTCGTCTATTATAGGTTCTATAGCTCAGTAAATGTCTCATGGACTTGTTTATCTGTCTCAGCAGAATATCATACCCACCTAATTTGACTTAATATTTCCTTCTCTACAGTTCCAGGTTGACCTTTGCCTTCTCAAAAGAGTATTTCAACAACAATATCTGTAACTAGAACCTGTAAGATATTTCCTCAGTCAGTATGCAAGACAACAGACTGTCTCCCTTCCTGAAATTCCATTACATATTAGTCCGTTTATGCAACTGTAACTACAGCACTAAGAAAGTCTGAAAGGAGCACAATAAATTCAGAGCTGACCTTGAAAAATGACTCAATAGTTACACTTCCTAGGCAAGCTTCCAAAATCTTTCTTTAGGCAAAAAATATTTGCCTAAAATTTGTAGTATTCCTAAAGTTCAAGACTTCTTATGATACCTGAATGTGTGAAAATGGGGAATAAGAAAAAGCAGGAAATTTCTAAAATGCATGTGTTATGCTTTGAAGAGTGGTGAAGAGAAAAAATAAAAAAAAGAAGGATGTAGATGTGAGCCTTTATTTTTTTCCTTTGTTTTCCTAGTGATAGAAAGGACTATCACTGGAATATATTCTGCTCCATACATATTGCTAGAATTTTCTTTTGACAGCTGTTCTGGGCAGTTCACCATACTTTTCCATACACTCTGCTTTTCCAATGAGTTGTAGAGCAGACCAGCTGTCAGAGAAAGAGGCTCATAAACAGCACAAGACTACAAACACTTTCCTCTGCTTGATTTAGAGACCAGGTCTGCTTCTTCAAAGTTATCTTTGTATTTAGGATGGAATGTACTTCAAAGACCATTTGATAGCAGTTAAATGATTCCTTGTTTTTAATAAGGAGGTATTGTAAAGATTAGGAAAAAAAAAGTTAGAAAACAATAAAGAATTAAGAAAAAAAAATCCCAGTTTCGAGTTCTTTGAATAAATAAAAATCAGGAAAAAATATTCTTTTGCTTCCTTTCCTTTTCTCATTACAATGTTCTTTGAGACTTCCACTTTTAGATTACCTTCACCCATTCATGAAATAGCGCATAATGGCAGGAGATTCCCACCAAGAAAGGGCAAATCAATTATGATCAACTACTTAGAAAGAGAAACTAAAGGTTTTGAATCTTGAGACAAGGCTTTTTTTTCATTCAAAAATTAATGAAAAATCATAGCTTGTTTAAAAAAGAAAAAAAAAAAACAAACAAAAAAAACCACACCCACACAAGAAAATAGGGGTGTGAAGTGGAAGAAGATGTCCCCTTTTTTGCTGCTTTTCATCACTTTTTGGTTCTGGTTTAAGGGACAAATTTATATCTATTGTCTATCTTTCCCAAACAAAAGGGGAGCACAAGGCTAAGAAGAGTGTAGTGGCATAATTAATCTTTCCTTCTGCCTTTCTGTATATTCACTAACCCATCAAACTCAGCAGGTGAAGACGGAGTAACACTCCTCTGTTCTCTTCTAAAGTTCACCACTGAAAAAAGAGCATTATTGCCAAAAGTGAGCTTTTGGGTCCACAAGGTTAGTTTGCTTTCTCTTCTGGATTGCTCCATGAACACAGAAGGTTTTATTTCCTTCTCTGCCAGGCTACCTGTGAACCATCCCCTGACTGTAACTAATGTGCAGTGTTCCCATAAAGAATTACCTAATCTTTCACCTGTATATATAGATCTGGCTTGTCCTTCTTAAAACCAGATTTCTTCTTACTCATTTGGCACTGTTGATACATAAGACATATTTGGCATAATTATTCCTGTTAATTATTATATTGAATTGACACACTTATTCATCAGACAGAAAAAAAAAATCATTCTTTATGTTATGGCATTGCTTCCCATCCCTTCTCCCTATGCATGTAATGTAAATCTTTCTCATTTAATCTCTTTGAAGCAAGCCCTGAAGAAGTATTGTATCTTAATGCTATTCCTTACTAATAATTATTTTAGAAAGTGATGCTTTATTCTAGAAGAATGAGTTGAATTCCCTTTGACAGTGATACAAGCAATAACATCTCACTTTCAGCAAAATCAAATGTATCTCTTAGGATCACGTCCTGTAAGTGTCTATTATGATTAATGTGTTACTGTTTAATCTAGGGGAATTTTTCCCTTTTAAACAATCCACCATCCTTCCTATCTTCAAACACATGAGACCCTTAGAATGTCGAGTTCCTCAGGTTATTGGGTTAATCATAATTATATTGAATTATTCAGGGTGAAAATGTACTTCTGTTAAACAATAAATATCTTTTTTTTCACTCTCTCATAAACATGAAATAAGGAATTAAACAAAGATGAACGTACAATCAGTCTGATGAAGGTCTAATTTTTCTCAAACTAAATAACAATATTTTTGAATGAGTGAGGCTGATTCAAGATGGATGAAGCACAGCCAACAGAGGAGTAAGGCATAAATTACTCCACTTTATTTTGACCAATGAAAGTGGGAGAAAAATCTGTTATTTATTGTCCATTTTTCAAATTTGTTAAATGATATTCCTGTCACTATTTTTCTATGCCTCCATCACAGTGCAATAAAGGTATGCAAGACCTTGGATGTATAGAATGGATGTCAGAGATACCCTTATAACAGAGGGGTAAGAATGTGTTTTACAGAGAACTTCATATAAACGCTCTCCTTTCTCTTTGCTCACTTCAGTGCAAAAATAACATATTAGAGACATCCTTTCCTTTACATGCCCACATCAGAGTTATTTTTCACCTTGAAAGCACAGACCATAATTTTAAAAGCTCAAATTAGTCTACTAAATCTATACTCAGTTTTCATATGTACAATTTTATAGACGTTATATACATATAAGTTTGTACACCCACATGCACATATATGAATTTTATACACCTAGAGAAAGTCATCTACATAAAAAGTTTAAAACTATGGAACTTTCTTTATGAATAATGTATGCATAGATATGCTTAATTACACAGCAGCTGAATACAAAGCAGCTCTCACTCAAATTAATACTTCTCCTTTCCAAATCAATGTAAATCGGTGCTTGAACGTCTGTCTTGAACAGCGAGCCTTTCAAAGATATTGAGATCGGAACCTAAGAAGCTAATCTTAAAATGTAAACTTTTTAAAGCCAGTCCAGCACCTAGTGAATTTACCTCTTGCTTTAGACCATCAAATTAGAAAATGTGAGGTACTCTGACACACTTCTTTGAGCAGTTTCACACTCCTTCCATTCTGATGTTATTGTCTATGCCACCTATGAAGACTATACCTAAGGAAAAAAAAAAAAAAAANAGAATACACTTAAGGAAAAAAAAAAAAAAAACAAAACAAAACCAAAAAAACCCCCACACAAACCTAATTGTTTCTGTTGTAATAAATGACTCAGTTAAGGTACAGAAGGTCTTCCTTATTTTTTTTTCATGAGGTAACCAGTTCGGGGTTTTTTTCAAAATCTTTTTAATTTTTCCTTATATGAGAGAAATACACGGTCAAAGACAGAAGACAGAATCAGATAAAACATTTGTGACCACTAAATGCTGCAGTCTTCATTTTTAAAGCAGTATTCAAACACAGATTTTTTTTTTCCTTGCATCACTGAAATATTACCTGTGTAATCTAGAAAATAAGCTTTTGCGAACAGCAATGAGGTCTTCTTTTTATTAGTACATAGACATGAGGTGGAATTTCTGCCTAAATATCAAGCATATTGTGTGCATTAATTTCAGGATTGTCAGTCTGCTGTAATTAATTGCTGTCTTGAGAGTAGAAATGAAACTATCACTCAGGACTGGTTCCAGAAGTATCAGACATGCAAGCACACCATATAGTTAAAAGCTGATAAAAATTCTCCTCTTATGACCATATATAGTTTATTCTACTCCTTCTATGTCCAAAGAATCAGTATTTTGTGGAACTGTAAAAACTTAAATTAAATGAAACAAAATTAAATTATACCAGCCAAATTTCTTGTAATCTGTAAGGCCTAAGTTTTAGTATTTAAATACTGAATTGATTGAAACATCATCTAGGAAGAAGTTTCCAAAGGGTAAGTGGTAGAAAAGAGCTGTAAAGATATGTTTGTCTCAAGAGGTTTCTGTTCTATGACTCTTTATTTCTCCATCTTCTGAGTCCTCAGACCTTGTTTTATCTTGATTACAGAAATTAAGAGACCTTAAAATTTCCTGAATTTTTGCCCTTGACCAGTTCAGAAGCATTTTATCAAAGTTGCTTGAAACACCGTATTTAAAGTTCCTTTTGCTCCAAGAACCACCTAAAATAACTTTGAGAGAGGGTAATACTATTTTCAACAAAAGAGGACACTGGAAATTCTAAGAACAGACCAAGGAAATTTCAGAGGCTGCTATGTGTTACATTACAGCCTGACATTTGGCCGGGGTTTGGGCAGCAGCTGACCCACCATAACAGAGTGACACAGGCCATCTTTGAGGGGTAAAAGTGGATGTCAGTCACCAACCACTGGACAAGGCCAGAGCCGCTCTTTGCGAGTGACTGGGATTTAACTGTGTGGAATGAAACTGGAGGCTTCCTGAGGCACAGTGTGCAGGGGAAATTCACAGCATCACGTTGAAATAGAGAGCAGAGTCACCTCCCAGGCTGCAGAGAGAAAAGAGAACAATATTCACTGCTGCTGTTCAAGTCTGTGTGGAGACTGAAGAACAGCACAAAGGGAGCCACTGCAGTTGGGGAAAAAAAAAATTAATCCACACTGAACACAGAAGGATTACAAAGGTTTGTTTTCAGCAAGAACATTGAAAACTGCAGGGAAACTGATTTGTTTTCTGGACACTTCTGATTCAGAGAGTATTTTTTTAGCAGTATCACAATTACACTCTCATCACATGAACACCTTATCCAGATTGGATTTTGAAGGAAACATAATTTCTTCCCTTAGCAGAAATAAATGACAGGAGTTCTGCTATTGTTAAACCCTCTGCACAAGGGTTGTTTGTTAGTTTCTTTGTTTGTTTTTAAATTTTGCTTTAATACGATCTTTTTAAAAACAACTTGTGGTTTAAGCCCAGATAGAAATTATACACCACACAGCCACTCACTCAACTCCCACCCCCCTCCCAGATTTGCACAGGTCTTATGGTTCTTAGATTTTTAATTCCTGGAAAAAAAAACCAAACAAACCCAAAACAACAACAACAACAAAAAATTCTGTAGAATTTGAGGGGTTTTGGTTTCTTTTTGATGGGAGCTATGACTGCAAGACAGCTACTGTAGTAATCATCTACTGAGTTTTAAGTTTTCAAGTTTCTATGTACACAGTCATTGAAAGTGGTGTTAAATCACTGTTGACTTTAATAGAAGTACAATTTTTTAAGTAATCACTTAACTTGCTCCTTTTGTTTTCTCTTAATAAGATTCAGGTGTCAACATCTTTTCCCCTACTTTCTTTCAATGAAAGTTCTTAGCTGTGTTTTCAAATGCATCGAAAATATCTGTTCTCTGGAAAAAAATGTTTCTAAAATTAATCTAGGAAAAATGAAGAAGATACTTTCTTACTCATTAATTATTACATTGTCAAGAAAGCCATACTTTTAAATGATATCTGTGGAAGAATATATGTCATAGGAATATGCTTGTGTTCAACCAGTTTTATTAGTTTTTTTAAAGAAACTTCTAAAAAAAACAAATTTTCAAAGAATGCATTACCTGAAGGATGAAGAGGACAATGATGCAAAAATCCCTGGGTATGGGTAAAGATTAAAAACCAATTGCCTATCTGGTTTCTGATAGATCTGATACTTGCAATCTGTATAATTTCTTACTTAAGATCACAGGGGCAAAATCTTTGGGCTATGAGAAATAAATTTCTGAATCTCTTGCAAAACTATTGACAAAGACTAGAAAGCATGCCTAAGTAGCTGATGGGTAACGCAGCATCTTCCTTAAGGGTTGCGCTATGAACATTTACAGATATAGCCTTAACATGTTTAAAAGCTCCAGTCAGACAAAAAATATTTTCTCATCCTCCAGTTACTCACAAAGTTATATTCTGATAGAAGGAACTCTGAATTTTTAATGTGGCTCCTACATTAGTGCATCTTGAGCTTTGGGCACCACAATGTAAAAAAGTCATTAAACCATTAGAGAGGGTCCACGAGGATGGTGAAGAGCCTTGAGGGGCAGCCATGTGAGAGTGGCTGAGGTCACTTGGTTTGTCCAGCCTGGAAGAGACTGAGAGGAGACCTCAGTGTGGTCTTCCACATTCTCACAAGGAGAAGCGGAGGGGCAGGCACTGATCTCTTCTCTCTCCTGAGCAGTGACAGGACTCGAGGAAACAGCCTGAAGCTGTGTCAGGGGAGGTTTAGGCTGGGTGCCAGGAACAGGTATTTTACACAGAGGGTGGTTGGGCACTGCACCAGGCTCCCCAGGGAAGTGTCACAGTAGCAAGACAGAGTTCAAGAAGTGTTTGGACAACACTCTCAGGCACATGGTGTGACTCTTGGTGTCCTATGCAGAGCCAGGAGCTGGACTTGATGATCCTTGTGGGTCCGTTCCAACTCAGCATATTCTGTGATTCTATGAAGAGAGAATCTGAGAGCAGTTCACAAATAAGGTCCAAGCATTGCATCACTCATCCCTATTTCACACTTCTTGCCACACTCTCTTGAGGCAAAAGAATTCCTCCCCTTTTTAGGAACATTTAATGAAAAACAAGTTTCTATCTAACTCTTGCCTGATTTTGGGTATTTTGTGTGCCACGTTTTCACTCCTGAGACATATTACTCGCCTTTGTTTTAAACAGAGTTTTAAGTAAATTAAAAAAAATAACCAATAGAAGAGAGAGAAACAACAATTCATATTTTGAAATTTAATATCAAATTTGAGTTCATCTAATCAAGAAATATCCAGTACATTTGATTAGTAAATTTTTCTTGACTGACTCAGATGTAATATCCAAGGAACTGATTTCCATACTGTGCTGAAACAAAGCATCCCTCCTCCTTCTCCCTTTTGTTAGCCATGGATGTAACCAACCCAGATATTTTAAAATTAAAAAGAAATGCAATGTAATCTGCATTGATTAGAAGTTCTTATTTGGCAAACTTACAGAGGCTGGTTTTCTCTGCCAGAGCTGCTTACTCTGAAAAACCCACAAATTTTATAACACACAGTACCATAAACAATGTAAGTTTAATAATACTTTTGTTTTCCTTAAGATTCCTCTTTGCAGTACAGTCATTGCATTCCCTTTTAATTTCACAAAGAAGATTCTGAGATGGTGTTAGAACAGCCTGGGATTTTTTCAGGTGGTATTTTTTTTAATAAATATATAAACCCCCTCATTTTATGGGGCATCTTTTCAGTTTCTAGTACTTGTGGCTGTTCAGAGATGATGTAAATTCCTACTGTTTTTGTGAAATAAAATACTAAAACTACATTGTTACCGTTACATCTTGACAGCTACCAATACCTAGGCTCCATTAAGCATGGGATTCTATTATACTAACTACGCTACAAACATATAATCTCTGCCATAAAGAAATATCTAACAAAAATTTGCTGGAGAAAAGCTGCAGGGCTAGGAGGAGTTTAGGAATACAAGCAAAAAAAAAACACCCAAAAATCTTACCTTATGTGACTTTTCAGACAAACTCTGTTTCAAAGAACAGAAGTTTGATAATCAAACTGCTCTTTTCACCAGGTAAATGGTAATCCTTTGTGATTTAATTTGTGCAGTAAGACAGTAGAGACTATGTTTTGTTTGCATTTGTGCAATAACTGGCTAATCAAATGTTTCTTGTCAGAGATCTCTCAAGCTGAAAGACAAAATTAAATTCTGACTTTATACAGCAAATAAAATTACTCACTAAGGGACCCAGGCCTTCTCTCCTTTCTTAGTACTAGAAAAAATGTCTTAGTAAAATGTCTATTTGATAACAGCATAAGTAAGAATGTATAGAAGTAAAATTCCCAAGAATTACATAGTTGTTTTTTTTTTTACACATTTTGTGAGAAATTGCTTTGTTTTCAATTCACGATGGTGTGAAAAAAACCCAAACAAACCCAGTTCAATGTCATTTGAAATAGAGACCGTAATTCTTACCTTATCTTTAATAATAATTAAAGCCCCCAGTTAATTTAATTTGATAGTAGACTGGATACATTGACAATGTAGACTGCAAATGGGTAATTGAGGAAAAAAAAAGAAATTTTGTTGAAGTGTAAAATTCAGACAACAGTGGCTCTTATTCTCACAGAATTGCCCACATGAACTTTCACTATATGTTTCCAAAAATCTCATAACCCTTAGTTTATTCTGACAAAAAATCCTTTGTAAGAGGTATAAATCCCTATCACCACTAACTCCTCATTTTCTCTCAAAAATATGTGTTGTATAATGTAGGATTCAGTTCAACCTCTTCAGAGGACTTCCAGATATTAACTGTACAATGGAGAAGCTTTGTTTGTGAAGTAATGTTCTTCTGTAGTGATTTTCCAGTGGTAGAGGTACTTCACACAATATGAGAGAGCACCATAATTTGCTTTTCTAATTTTCTTCACAGAATCCCTGTCCCCTACCTCATTATTACTCTGCATAAAAGTATGACCAGTCGTCATGGTGTTTTCAAATGCAACAAAAAAACTGCAGTTCTATTTTCTTTCCCTTTTCTTCCTTGTCCTCCTAACACCTTTGTCTCTGTAGCTATGGGGTGGTTCAACATTAGTCCTCTGATCCTCTCCTCCCCAAATTTCATCAGCTACTACAAGGCAGCATTTGGTCATGAAGGTGCCCATCAGAGTTTTATAGGTGTATATGGACCAAGTGCTATGCCTAAGGAGTCTGTGGTAGGAGAAGCAAATTTATTATAAACTGTGTTACTACATGAAATTTAAACTTCATGTTTTAATTCCAACCACATTTGAAATACATAAATAACCTCATTGTTTGGTTTGCTTCTCCTTAAATACAAAATATATATTGGTGCCATTAAAAAAAAATAGCTATTTCTCAAAAATCAAGTTTCATAAATACTCAGTGGTGCTCCAAATGCTCTGGATCCTCGGAAGACACCAATTTCAGGTATTTCGCTTTTACTGGAACAGCTGCCTCTTTTTTTAAGTTGAGCATTCAAATGGAGTGTTGGATGATTAATTTCTGCCCAACTCTTCAGGTAACAAATGTTTGTGAAGAGACCAGGGCTCTGAAAAATCATATATGACAACAGTAATGCGAGTATTGTGGAACTTATCAAATAATCACATTATAATTTGAAATTCTCCAAATGCCAGCTGTGAAAAAACAATTATTTCACAGGTTTTCACAGTTTTATTCACTTGTCATTGAAATCCAGTAGAACCACAGAAAACAGATGGAGAAACAATAAGGAACCCAAGAAAACATAAATATGAAATTTCACACAATTTAAAATGTTTGGAAGATTTACCAATGGAATACTTTTTTATTTTTTCAACTGTTAGAAGAACATTTAATTTAGGATTGCAAATTAAATGCCTTATTTGAATAATGTGGTTTCTGTGACTGCTAGTTATTCTTTAAATAGGTTTGGAAAGCCAAACCACAGAACTTCATCGAGGATCACAGGAAACTATTTCTTTACAGGGCTTTCCTTGAGATCCATCTTTCAAGAAAAGCATTATTTTTGTTCCACCTCATTAGACATAAATATCTAAAAGGGGTAGTAAAACTCTGAGAATCTAAGTAGAGGAATTTTCCTATTCTCATTAGTATTTTTCTTATTTAGTAACAGCACAGGAAGAGAAAAAAAACACAAAATGAAATGTAAGCATAATTGAGATTTAGCATCAATGTTTTTTAGTCCCCTTAATCAAAAGCACTTTGACACTCATTTCCATTGGAAGCACAAGTTCCATGGACAACAGAAATATGACAGCTTCATTGAGACAACAGCAGCCTCAGAAACACCAATATAAATTGAAAGCTTTTGTGATAATGTTGTGTTGCAGAAATGAGATTGTGGAAAAACACAAAGCTTAGTCCATCCCTGCTAATTGCTACTAAGTAGATAATAATTACTTTTAGTAAGAGTGATTTTTCAAACAAAAGTTGTTTCGCCCAGGAAAAAAAAAATTACTTCTCAGGTTTTCTAATTTTAAAAACATCCCCTTTCTAAGAACAGCATATTTTAGAGTACATTTTATTGTTGTCTTTTGTTAACATGACAAACATTTCTAATCTGTCATGTACTCTATTTCTGAACCACATAAATGTCCTTCTGTTATTTAAGTGTTCAAGATTTTAAATCTGAGAGTCTTCTGATTGCCAAGCTCAGAAGGTTTCAGAATACACAGGCCAAAGGTAAAATTACATCCTTCAAAACTGGGGGGATGGGAGGAGTGGTGGGATAGCTGTTCATGTTCTTCTTTAGAAAAGGTGTTCATTGCATTTGGTGTGTTAGACCAACGCTTACATTATTTCCATCAGCCTCATTGAGATGCAGAAGTTATATTACAAAGCTTTCTTCATTTAATTCATTTGAGATATCCTTAGGATATGAGCCCACATGAGTTATATTCTTGGCACTGATATGCAAAGAAACAATGCTTATTTCTTGTTAATATATGCCATCACTCCAGACAGCTCTCTACATCTTTCTTTCTATCCTTTTTTTTTTTAATTTGATTAACTTTTTTTTTACAACTTTGCCTATGGGCTTGGATACATCAGTTGCTTTCTTGCAATTGTATTCTTATGTCTGTCATTCTTCTTGATCTAATTTAATCAGTAAGACAGTGCATTTAAGCATTTAAACATTCTTGGTTTAATATTCTGGCCTTAATGCTATTATAAGCATAAAAGAAAAGCTCACATAATAGATTCCTCTATAATTTCAACACTGTTTTTTGTGTGTATCTGTGTGAAGGTATATGTTAAGATATTTGCAGTCTCTGCTCTTAAGTCAATTTATTGGTTTTTGGACAAAATTTTCAGTATCCTTTTAGCCCATTAAGAATTCTTTCAAGTACAGCACTACATTACCTTTAATCCTCTCCTGTCCTCTTGCCCCATGTCCAATGATGCCTCGGGCATTGGTATAATAATAAAAACAATAATAATAAATTCAACTCCCCTAAAAAATAATGCAGAATCAGCCAATTGTGTTTCATTCAAATTCTGAGGAAAAAAAAAAAATGCTGGGTTGCTTTGAGAAGCTTTTTCCAAGGGTTTTTTTTTTTTTAAAGAAACCTCAGATACAAACTTTTAAAATGCGCAAGTACTTTCATTGTAAGATTTTGTATTCCACAAAATTCAACAATATAGTTTTAACCCGGTAAACCCAATATGAATTTGAATATGCTTAGTTCCTGAGGAGGACTTCGAACAGAAATATAGGTGGCCAAAACAGACTGCAGAGAGGGACCCAGTACTGTGCAGCAGACCAAATCTGTTTGTAGCAGTGAGATGGATAGGAGCTATCACTCACCCTTACTGCAGCTTTTTCTCATTGCCTTTTTCCTCTAGCAACTTATACAGATTTTAGTCTATCTAGCTGATGCAAGACCCTCAGCTTCACATACCCATCATCACTTTTTTTGTCACCACAAATGCCACTGCGACTTCATAGGATGACAGCTCAAGGAGTTATTTCTGGATGAAAACTGTTATCTTACCCCACCAACACAGACACTCCTCACCACTGCACCCACGACCTCCCCGTGGTTTCCGCCAAGTTGCTTTCCCAAGTGGTTCACTGTGCAGTCACACAGCGTTGCTAAGACATGCTGCAGGATGGAGACTCTCAGGGCCATTGGAGTCCCTTAGAAGCCCTCAGCTAAACAGTCTTTTGTTCTGGAGGACGTTATTTTCAAACATGCTTTTGCTGCATCCATGAGGAACTAATCCCTGCGCTTCCCCTTGGGGAATTTCATTCTTGTATCACCCAGCTCCCTTCCAATCCTAAATTCTTATATCCAGTTCTAGGACATAACACTGCCTTGGAAAATTGTTTCCTCACTGGTAAACTCGAGGTGGAGGTTAACTCATTCACCCTTACAGCACAGAGCACTGAAGAACAAAAGCATCTTGAACAGAAATGGATTCTTGGGGTTATTTGGTCACCTCAGAAGCACATGTCACAAAATTGCCTTCATAAAACTATTGACCCCTGTCTTAGAAACCTCTTATTATTTGCCTTTTACTTACTGCATTTCCAGCGAAGGATTCCAGCTTTTTGTATTTCCTGTGAATTCCTGTATTTCCAGCTTCTGCTTGCTAAGAAGTTTTAGCAAGATACTAAGGGCATGCTAATTTAGTTATTTTTACCATGAACCGTTTATCACAGAATCATAGAATCCGTCTAATATCCATCAAACCCATCTCTTTTCAATTTAGAGAGAGAAGGATGCTGTTGTGGGGGACCGTGTCACAGGCTTTACAGAAGTCCAGGTTAAGGACGTCTATAGCCCTTCCTTTGTCCATTGATTGACTCACCCCAACATGGAAGATCACTGGGTTGGTCAGGCAGGACTTGCCCTCGGTGATGCTGCGCTGGCTGTCCCAAAGCGCCTCCCTGTCATCTCCTATACATCTTATTTTACTTTGTTCTTTCCCTTTCTCAGTGAGGAGCCCTGTTTGCATTTGCATACAGCAAACAATCAATCCTCCTTGCTGTGCCAATCATGCCAAGTTATGAATGCTTTTCTGTCCTTCAAATTTTTGATGAGAACTTCCAGTTTGCTGAGGTATCAAGACTCACCACACATTCTATCTACTGCATGATAAATCTTGATGGGATGAGATGCCTAAATCAACCACAAGCCCTTAATCTTGGTGCTTGGGCACCTTTATTTAGAACTATGAGCACGTTGCTTAGTGAACAGAAATGTGACATCTCAAAGGAACAGTGCCGTTGACAGTCAAAAAGGGACACCATGAGGGAAGCCAGGGAGCAGACAGTATGGACTGTGTTCTGAATTTCAGCCTACTCTTCTGTAAAGGCAGGACAGCAGGCAGCTCCTCGGAAGGCCAGTCTCCATGTCACTAGACAAGGAAGGCAGCCACAGACCCTGAAAGTCAGTAAAACAGTGCAAAACACACGCGGTTATTTCCTCCTCATAATCACAGCTCTAAATCCAACAGCTCTTATTGCATTAGCATTAGCAAGCACACCTGTGTAAACTTTAACTGGACTGATCTCATAAAATTATGTCGGATTTTATGGAAGTTCCAGTGGTAAAAATTTATATACTTTTAGTACACATGGAATTAAAAAAGAAAAGAAACAAACACAAATGTATTTTTTTTTCTTGCTCAGAGAAGTAGGGATGCTATATATTTGTATTCAGAAAAAAGAAATTTAATTTTAATAGCTCTTATCAGAAGTGGGTCATGATTAGTATTTTCTTTTGTCATAAGCCTGATTTTTTCAATGTAATTCCTTATGAAAAAAAATCCCCAATTCTTAGAAAAAAGTTTCCACAATTATTGTATTTCTACAATTATGGTAGAATATTTCTTATTTTTTCTGATTATAAATCCACAATAAACAAGCTTCGATGCATTTCAGGTCTTCAGGGGTACAAGTGCATTACTGAGAATAAATATTGTCCTGTTGCTACTACATGAATAATTCATCATAACTAAGATCTCTTCATCTTTATTTTCTCCTATGCCTCTTTCCAAATGCAGTCTTTATAGAAAGCGTATATTTCTTATGTACTTTATCTTACTCTCTGCAATGTCACTATCTAAAAACTGAAAATGGCATGCCCATTAAAATTAATTACAAGGTATCCATTTCAATAAATATGCCCAGAACCTGTATGCTTATCAATATCTTATTTGTCATTATCAGCTGGAGTAGTAAGCTATTTCTATACAGGACCATTGTGTTTTGTACCCTTTCTTTAATGGCAGTGTCCACGACAAGAAAAATATCGCATAGAATGCAGTATGTAAAATAATAAACATTAATTTATTCATCATCTAATAGGTATCTAACTGAAAGAAAAATGGCCATTATATTATGTTAAAGGCAGCTTTTTTAATAGTCCAGCAACGGAAAATATAGTGAGTTTTTACCTGTGCCATTAGTTTAAATTCGAAACATATTTTCTGGAAAGTCAATTATTTTCTTTGCTTAATGAGCAGTTTATCATAGATTCAATTTGTTCACTCTCCAAATCAAGTAATTTTTCTTTTTTTATTGAATGCGTGATTTGTGTTGTTATTCTTTACTTTAAAGATTAAAATCTTTTTTTTTCATACAACAATCTATGTTTGATCAGAGGTCTATTTCTAAAATGCGGTTTTGTTTTATGGAAAATTTTTGCAATCATATATAAAGGTCAAAGTGGTTTAGCTGCAAAAAATTTAGTTTGAAATATTTTTTTTTTGAATATAGCAGATTATCAAATTTTCTGTGCTGAATTAAGAATACCTGGCATCTTCATGAAGAGAGAAAGAAGACACTGATGATTATTTTAAATAACCCTTCAACCCAATATTGAGTCAATTTCTATAGGGTAACATATTAATTGTTCAAGATGCATATCCTTGTTTCAGATTTTATGACTCACTGAATAAAAACCGCAATTGATGATAATTAAATTATTATGATCTCAATATCCTTTTCCATTTTAGGCTTTAGGTATTTAAGATCATGCTAAAACATTGGATAAACATAAAGAAAACCTTACTCTAGACTTCAATGCAGGACAATGGCTTGTATGTTTTTACTCATGAGAAAATAACATGAATTACTTCACATTCTGACACATTTGGAAACTGATGCTTCTTAACAAGTGTAAATAATAGACATAAATGGGATAAACAATTGTTTACCAAATGATTGTTGGTAGAAACGGTAGGTTAGTGAATAATCTGCATAGTTTAGGAGTGTTACCATATGTTCAGATTTGCCTTTGGTCCTTAGCACAATGTGCTGATCTCAAAGCTCTCCCAAGGAAGTGAATAAGCAGGAAAAATTTGAGAGTGCAACATTTGAAAGTCAAAGCAGTTTATTCAAAATAACTTGTGAACAGAAACAAAACAAAAACAAAACACAAACCAAAAAAAAAAAAACCAAACCAACTAAAAGCACACCCCCCCAAAAAAAACCCAAAAAAAACCAGACCAGAATGGAGAAGAAAATAAGTTTCTGTGTGAAAAGAAAGTGCCAGAAAAAAAAAAAAAATGGAGATATTTTAGGATGACACTGACTACTGATCAAAGCAATTTTAGATGTATTGAAAGAAAAAATTACATGTAAATTTGAATGAAAACCAAAATAAAATCTGGGAATAGCAATGAAAAGGATGAAAAAAGGGAAAAGATGAGAAATAAAAATGTCTTTGATAGTCAAATGACTAGAGAAAATCCAAAAAGGAAAAGTCTTCAAAAGCTTCTTTCTAGAGTCACTAGCTGCGAATTTTAAAGATCCAAGGTGGTGATCAGTGCTTTTTTTCTTTGTTTGTTTGATAGGACAGGTGTTTAATTTTGCTTCAATTCTGTGTATCAGCCCAAAGACTTTTCAGCATGCAAAAAATTAGGACCACAGTGACAAAGAGATCATCAATGGAAACAATGACAGCCCTGATAAAATTACTAAAAATATCCCAGTAACTGTGTTTAAAGCTACCCTGGCAAGTGTACCTAAAGGTATCCATAGCTAAGCAGAACTAATTTTTGTTTCAGGAACTCAACTTGCACCAAATGTCAGAAAAACAGATAGGATAGTGACACAGTTTGTCACTCACACACAAACACACACTTACACTTTGATTAGAAGGCATGAACTAAGAACTATGTTTATTCCAAAGATCTGACTCCATTATATAGTATTTCTACAAAGGCCAGGGATTGGGGGAGAAGGTTGACGCCTCTCCCCATCCCATTGGTCAAGACAATTGTTTATCAGGTGTCTATATCTTTAAGAACAGGAATGAAAATCTTTCCTTGGAACTACAATAACATTGGCTGTGTTTACAGACCAGAGCGTGAGAAAGAACCCAAAACATGAAACTGTGAAACAGAAGAGAAGGCTGAAAAAATCAGGGTGACAGGATAGGATATCAGTAAAAGATAATTTATTGCCATTTTCTGATGCATTTTAAAGTATTACTTTGCAAAAATTTCTAAAGGAACTTTTATACAGCACTTCAAAGTTAGCTTACACTCACCATCCACAAGTTTTATTGCAATAAAAAAGGACAGGATATTAGTCTACAATATGCTCATGCACATTTTCCCAGGGATATCACTATTTTTACATATTAAATCTGAATATGACATTTTATTTGTGTAGCTGGAGATCCTGAAAATTATCATGTCTTTTCTTTCGGCAACTTTATTATCATGAATTATAGGATGGGACTATTGCTTGCAGCAGTGCATTGGATAAAATAGAAATCTGCACTTTCACTTATACAAGCAACAGTTTTACTGCCCACAAGGCAATGATATTTATCATGATTTGTTCATCTGAGCCAATCAAAGTCTCATCTGTGCCATCAGAAAAGGAAAACAAAAATAATCAATTATCAAACCTCATTAAAAGTGAAAATGAGGATTAATCTCATGTTACAGTATCCTCTCTGGCTCTCATATTGTGAATCATGTTTTATAAACAGCCATCAAATTTATGGTCCAGTATGGATATGGAAACCTCCTCACAAAATACTCAGTGTGCTCATTAATTCCTTTCCTTCTGCTCTGAATATAGGGACATGTCCATATTCCTTGTATAAATTATTTGAATGTAGGAATCTGGAAAATCCTGGGATAAAATACTAATTTGAGTAAATGAACCAATAAACTCTTTATTCCTCTACAGCTTAAAAGTGTGTGGCATAGTTGTGTTTCTGTAGATAGGAATGATTTTTTTTTTTTAACTGAAGATTCTTAAAAGGATCATAACACTACTCTTCCTTTTTCTTTTCACCTGAGGGTGTTTGAATCCTTGGTATAACCACCTGTAAGCTCAAATGGCCTCTTCCCAATCTTTCCATGTTTAAATCATCAGGAAGGCATTCTACAGAATGGTAATGTTAGCAAATTGCTAATTCCAGGCTGGAAGAACTGTTACACATAGAAACAACTGCGTCACTAGTAACAGAAAAAAATATATAGATAGCGAAGGGAAAAAATGTCTCAAAAAAATATTTTTACTTGCTCTTTTTTACTTGCTCTTTTCAACTTACCAGGAATAAAGCGAGGGCAGAATTTTCACTTCTGTAGAATTATAACCTAATGAGAATTTAAAGCCTTCTTCTTCTTCCTCTGACATTTTTTCCATTATAGATATCTCTCTGAAATCCCCAAGTTCCAAGTCAGCACACCTCCTTTGGCTGTGGCTTTTCCAGAGCCAGCGTTCAAAAACCTGCATAAAAGAAAATAGAACGCAGGAGAGAGTCCACTCATGAATTTAATACTGGGTTTTTATTTCAAAGCCAAAAAAAAAAAAAAAAAAAATTTTGGTGTATATTATTTTATCCTAATGCAGCCATTCCTGTCCAGCTGGATGCCATTTAGAATCACAGCCAGATTGCCACAGGATATTCTGACAATAGGTATTTCAAAACCCATTATGATAAACCTTTAGCACAACTGAGTTTATGGAATTAAATTAAGAAGGAAAAAAGGTTCACTTCCAAATTGAAATAGCAGAAAAAAAGAGCTTGCTTTCAAATTGCTCCAAAGAAGTTTATACAAGGCTATTTAACTATTTTTTTATTATTATTAATTTTTTAATCATTGTTTTACAATTGTGGGCAGTCAGTGTGGGGGAGCAAAGTGAAGCAAAGGGAAGAGGAAATTAACTAAAGTAGTAATGTGACCCTGTTAAATGACATGTTTGTAAGATAGAAACAATGTTGGAATTCAAAGAAAATACGGTCAAAGTTGGCTATTCAATTTTTAATAGACCTGCATAAAAAAATTCAAATTTATAATCATTATTTAAGTCACAAAATACCCTGAAATTTATCATTAATTACTAAGTGTTTATTTAAATGTAATAGGAATATTCAATTATTTTTTTCATGAAACTGTTGCAGAAGCCACGGTAATATTCTGCTTTATAAACTTCCTTATAGGCAAGGTATTTTAGACTGTTATTATATAAAAGGCAAGTCAGTAACAAACAGAAAGGTGTGGTGGAGTCATAAAATCAAATTTTATTCATGTATTATGTGAATTTCTAGCATTAGAAATCTGATTACATTTTCTCCTATAATATTTTTGGATAATGTGTATAAAAGAGCATTCCATAGGCTCATCTGTAGAACTCAGACAACACAGACAAAATTTTATATGTAAAATAAGCAAAGGAGATATAAATATATAGATTTATAAAGCTGGCATAGTTGCATTTTCTAATCAGGATTTTCCCTCAAACCACATTCCAATCACAGTAAGAGATCTCTTCAGAGTATCTTCTTCAGCCTCACCCTTCTTAATTTTATATTTCATATTATTTAATAACATTTACCACAGAGGTTTCTACAAAGTAACAGGTAGTCTATAGCCTCTGTTTTTAACAAACAAAGGCATTGACAGGAAGAAGCTTGTCAGGATCAGACTTCACTACCACAGGCTGCATATGGAGAAATAGGAGTGTGAGATGTAATGTTTGCTATGATACATCAGGGGAAAATAATGATATTCAGCTTATGCTCTAGAACTTTGAACAGGCTCTGCTAAGTACTAAGGGAAGCTATTAGGCCAATAAATTGAAAATAAAATAAAAAAAAGGTAAACGTGAAAGGACAAACTATCAACAGACGGCTGAGCTTTACAGTGTAATCAAACGAACATACCATTTTATTAAGCCTTGAAATTTAGTATTTCACATTAAAACCTCCACATTTACTTGAAAACTGTATATTTATCCTAAGGTATATGTAAAACTTTAGAATATCCAACATTTCTTGAGAGAAAATATTGCATTAATTTGTGACAATGGCTAAAAATAGTCAATTAAATGAGACTGAACTGGCAGTGTTTGAAAATTTTGTTAGCTATGTCATTGAAATATATTTCAATTAAACATAACAGGTTGAATCTCATTCACGATATGAAATTTCTTTGCTTTTCATAATGACTCTGTGTGAAAGCAAGTGTGTCTAGGCCTACTAATTTCAGAAGCTGCATAACTGGTTTTTAATTTCATTCAACTCATTAAGTACAGGAAAAACAGTAATTCATTTCTTAGTATGAAAAACTAAAGTATGGAAACTCTCGGATAAGCTTGCACTGGTGTATGTCATGCCACAGACACAAACTTCAGTTCTGTTAGTTATAGCTTATAAGAGGATGTGGAAAATATGAAATATCAAATATCCATTTTCAAACACATTTTGAGTATCCTCTCTTATTATTTTCAAAGTGAAACTTAGCTCTTTATCTCAAAGCCCCCTTCTTCCAGATCCTGACTTGCCTATAAATAGCAATGCAACATGCAAACAAACCAAAAAAAATTTAATTATCGGTCAAATACAACCTTTGACTATATGCCCTCTTTTCCTTTTTTTTTTCATTAGAACTATCTTTCCTTTTTTAAAAATCACCTCTGCATCTCCTGCCAAAAGTGTTTGCTAACTTTTTATGTCCCTTATTTTTACTATAATTTCAAGCCTAGACGATTCTTCATCTACTCAGTTCTCTAATGTGTTCGGGATTATAGACAATGAAAATCAGCATTAAGTGAAATTTTCTTTTCTAATGACAGGTAGATTTTTTTTTTAATATTGTGCCTTACGGCATTCTAATAAATGCCTAGTTTTAATGCCTTTTATACTGCCCCCATTAAAAAAAAAAAAAGGAACTAAAAAATCAGTATTTGTCTATATACCAATTTTTTAAAAAAATCCAATATATCCTATCTAAACCTATGCTTTATGAAATTAAGTTTCCACGCCTGTTGATTGTTTCCATATATTCACTTAAGAGTTTGTCCTTTATTATCTGAGCACACTGCTCTGGGTTTTCAAAGGCTATGCATAGCTTTCAGAGACAGAGACAAGAAGCAGTGAAGCACAGGGGGAAAGCAGCAGAGAATCTCGCATGTCTAACTCTGCTCTGCTTTTCATTTCACGTGAAACATCCCATGATAACCAAGAGCTGCAGCACATGCACATCCATATTTCGCTTTTGACAACATCAGTATTTTGATCAGGCCACAGAATATTTAAATACATTCAAGAAACTGGATCCCTGGTGACCTGTGGTGAGGTGTCAGCACGCCTGCTGTTTACTGGCACAAGAGACTCAGCTGAGTAAATAAAATCTGCTGTTTTCAGCAAAGGAAAAAAGCAGCAGGACAGACAAGTGTATTTGGCACTTGGGACATATATTAGGTCTAAACTAGGGAGGCTTTTCTCATATGTTTAAAGAGTATAAAATCAGATATTGGTATTAATAATGACAGAGATAAATAACTAAGGAATAGCTATCTTGATTCAAATGGTGACATTTTAAGCCTTTGGATACCTAATTACAAACAGAATGGAAGACATGAAATTCCTTGTACTTTTATTTTGGCTGAAATGAGTTCCCCCATACACCATTTTTAGAAACAAAATAAATAGACACTAAAACGTCTGCAACAAATGCAGGATGAGACCTTTACTTCCAGCTGTTTCAGGGGCCAAAATTCATTTCGAAGCCACTTGTTTTCTCTTTAGAGTGTTAGCAAACATCTGGTTGAGACCAAAGCAGGACTCACTTCATCACAGAGCTCATTCAGCAAATAGGGCTACTGCCCCAAGGAGCTTGTCCTCTAATTTATCAAAAGACACAGCAAGCGAGAAGGAAAACAGTAATAGTAACAATATAAATGAAGATGAGAAATAGTGATAAGCACAGGTAAAAGTTAGAATCAATGACACTATTATGAATTATATCCAAGGCAATAATTTACTATGTGCTAGAATATGCCGCAGCTACAAATAAAAAAATAATGTCAAGCACTGTTTTTCATCTGTGCAACATCATTGTGCATCTCTTTCTCTTCTTATGGACCACAGCCTAAGCACTGAAGCAGCAACCACATCTTCTACCAAAATGACTTTACACAGTCAAGTAAAAAAACTAATTTTCAAGGATAGATAATGCAAGTCTTCCTACATTTTTACAATCAGATATGACAAAGTCCACTGTCTTTGCTGGAAATTACTTTGATCATCCTTTGCCAGACTCCTGAGAAGGAGACCTTACACTGTTAGAGACATTTTATCTCATTTGAAGGAATCCCTCAACCATTTCTCATCTCCAGTGATCAGTCATTCTTGCTATCTGCATCATCAGATCCTTGTCAATACAAAGGGAATTTTTTGAATTTTGATCATAATTTTGCTTTTTTTATATCACTCACCTATATTATTGTCTCATTATTTTACAGCGCAGCTGAATGACAAACAGCAGAAGAGCTAAATCAACCTGGAAAAAGAAATCTTGACCATCAAGGAGTTCACTAAATGGAAGTCCACCAGTTTTCCATGGATGGATTGCACGACACAAAAACCTTACAGCTGGCCTTGCATAGGTGCAGATACCTGCAGTTTTATCACTGCCTTATTTAGATTGGCGGTGGGAAACCTGTGCTGTCGTCCTCAACAATTTCTGTTCATCAGGAGATTCTTCCTGTTCTCTGAAAATCAGTGATTGGTTAGTTAGACTGAAACCTGAAATGCACTTTGTCTGGCATTACCAAGTCTGATCCTGATGTTTTCACAGTTTCTTCAGAAAAGGTAGCAGAGGATGAGTACAAATGACAGTGATTATCTGCTTTCACAGAACAATGCCTTGCTGGGCGCAAGTCAGGCCCAAGCCTCTGATGACTTTCAGTTGGGATCAGCTGATGACTTTCTTTAGATGGAAAGCATTTCAGAGGGTGGAGTTATAGAAAAATTAATAGGAAAACATTTAAGAGAAACTAGTAGGAAAATATCTAACATGACCAGATCCATCAACTAAAGGCAGAAAAATTCAGACTCTAGGAATTTGAAATAAGCTTATAGAAATTTCTATTATGTGATTAAATGGATTACTTACATTAATTGTCATGTTTTTACCTTATTTCAGGTGTAGACAATGATTGAATTTGGAACGATGACCACAATGGACAATTCTTCATTAATTATTTATGAAATAAGTCCCCTAATTCTAGCACATTTTCAGAGGCTTCAGTAATTAATATATTTCTCAATATTATTAATGATAAAAATTACACTGACTTCACTACAGAAAATAATTTTAACCATATGTTAGAAAATAGCTCAAATAGTTCATAAACAACACACACCAAAGAGAAGTGAGGTGGAGAGTAATTACAGCATTATGTAGTCAACAGCAGAGTGAACTTGTTCTATGACTAAACCAGGTACGAAACCACCACACTGTGTTCTAAATTAGTGCCTTTAGTGAGTCAAAATGCAAGTTGATCTTTTCTAGGGTGTTTTCTTGTTTTGTCTTCTTCATATAGAGTATGCACACATAAAGCTTTCTGGAAAAATAAGTAAACTAAAATCTACTATTGCACTTTCAATTAAGTTTTTTTAGAAGTCTTACATTTTTTCTGCTTGTAAATGAGTCCAGTTCACCTGGCAGAGAGAAAAGCTGATAAGAGAAAGGTTTCACTAAATGTGACTAAACAACATCTACTTGCTTATCCAGTAAGCCTTTTTCAGGATGGCGACAGTTGTTACAGAATTGCCTTTATTCTGATTTTCATAAAAGAAGTTTAGGAGTCAGAAATGAAAAATAAACTTACTGTAGCAAAGATAATCCTTCTTATCCACTCTGTGATAAAGAAGTTGTAAAATTCTCTACTACACAAATTTCTCCTGATTCCTGAAGACTTAGCCTTTTCCCTAATGTTCATCTGTTTAATTTAATAAAGCACTGAAGTCTTAGAATTGCAATATTTTTATCATTAATCATTCAGACTCTAAAATAACCCTTTTTCCTCTATCTCCTCAACATCCCTACCCCCTTTTATGTTCCACAATTTTGCTTCAGTTGCTGTTTTTCTCCGGATTCCTTCATATTTCTGACCACCTACTCTTACCTTGGATACAGGTGCTGAAACGCACTGATGTACTGGAATGAACACTGGCTATCAACTTGAAACCTCTCCTCCTCTGAGCAGATTTCAGCTAGGTTCCTTCCACATGGTCCATAGTCTAATTTCAGCTGTTACAGTATTGCTCAGAAAAAAGCCCTCAAAGTATTCCTGAAAGGGAATAAGAAACAGATCTGTAGATACTGTGGAAGGTAGAATAATACTTTTGCAGCTCAGTATTGATTCATCTTTGGTTCGCAACATGTCTCTGAAGGAAATGTGAGAAAATAAATATCTTATTTTTTCCTGTTTTGGTTTGGTTTGGGGTTTTGTTTGGTATTTTTATTTGGGGTTTTTTTGTTTGTTTTTGCTTTGGTTTGTTTTGGGGGCATTTTTTTAGGGTTTTTTTTCAGAGAGGTATCAATTTTCCTATCCTCCCTGACAAAATGAGAAAGGATAGCTGGAGGATAGAAGTAAACATAATGGTCAAGATAGGAAAAATATAATGGAGTTCTGCTCTGGCAAAAGAACTCTTGCTTTGTTGACAGCAATTATTACTCTCTTTCAAAACACTGACTAGCAAGATAACAAAAATAAAATTCTTTGGGCTACCTCCTATTTAGATGTTGTGTCTCACTTTGTTCTAACCTCTCCACAGGAAATCCCAGACTTTCCTGCAGGGGAAGGAATGTCTCTCCTCCTTCACCTATACTTGGTTTACTGAGCTCTTGACCCTGGAGTTCACCGCTGTATCCTGCAGCACAGCAACTCATGTTTTGCACATTCAGGCTTCACACTGCAGTGTTTTTTAGGCTTGTTTCTGCACTGGGTGGAATACGTAAGGAGTAAGAGTAAATAAGTAATTATGAAAAAAGATTACAGGTAAAGCGAACCCTTAATGAATTAGCACAATGATGTGTGCTCTTTAACAGGTTGCAGAAAAAAAGAAGCACTAAAGCTTTGGGTGGAGATGGGAGAGCTACACACAAAGCAGGGAGGAAATATCTGATACCCTGTAGGGACTGAGGAAAATTTCAGCAAAGGAGATGGGTATGGAAGGCTGCCAGGATTCCCTGAAAGAAGCGGCAATAGAAAGATTGTATGCAAAGGATTTGAAGAGAGAGAAACGCAGAGGAAGTGATCACTGGCATGTACAGACAAGCTGGCAAACTGGAAGTAAAAAGCCTGTACCTCTCAATAGGTCGTTTATGTTTACCAAAAGACTGTGACCCTCAATCACTTTCTATGTGAATATGCCAGTGACAAAAATGGTTTACTTTTTCAAAATGGATATATAATTATGCATGAAATTTAGGGCTCTATATTCCTGAGAAGTGGTTTTTTTTTCAATTCTAAAGTGTAATTAGATCCATCCAATATTCAGGTATAAATCCATTTTCCCCTTTTAATATTTGTACATTCATTTGTGGAATCAGTGGATGCATCAGGCTTTTATCCAAAGGCAAAGTAACATTATTAAAAAGACTAAGCTGCCATAGCCTGGAAGGACTGTTTGAGACCACAGAAAGCTAAATAAGCTTCACTGTTTATTCATTGGGGTCAAACCTGCAGGCACGAAAACTGTATTGCACCTTAATTGCATCCTTAATTTTTAATTTCTCTCTACCTTTCAATACATTAAAAATTACACTCTCTTTTTCTGGAACAACAATCATATACATGTGTAGTAAAAGAGTACACCTAAATGTTAGAATATTTAAAAATTTCAAAAATTTGACCAGGAAAGCAGTAAAAAAAAAAAACCCAAAACACACCAAAAACAGCAAAAAAAACCCACCAAAAAACAACAACATCAGCAAAAACCTAACAAACAAACAAGATTTTTATGACAAAACAGAATCTGTGCAAACCAGCTTTGGTTCACATCTCATAAAGAGACTTATATGCCTTAAAGTGCAAAAATAGGAACAAAGCAATAAAGTTCAGTTCTGAAAATGTCCTTTCTTTTGTTACTTGCTCCAACAGTAAAAGAAATACGTTTCTTTTTACCTTTTAGACTAGTCCTTGTCACCTGCACTCCATCTTGCATCAAGAAAAGAAAATGACTGGAGTGCAGCAGGCAGAAGAGCAAATGCTTTTTTGTATTTTCACTGCAGTGTACTGTACAAAATTTCTGGGGTCTCTTCCATTTCTAAAGGAATTGACTTAGAGATTGTGACAGCACTGCAGCCTTTTTTCTCCCATCAAGGACATTGGAGTTATCAAACAAAAGATTTGAGATTATAACTGTCTGAAGAAGAAAATGAAACCCTTACAGAGAAGCAGATGCTACAGCATTTTATATTCCAAGTGTACACCGTGCTGTGCAGGGCCAGGAGAAATGCTTATTTTAACTTTGCACACTGGTCTTGGGTGCAGTGTCATCGCATAACAACATCTGCCTTTCCTCCTCTCTCTGCACTATTTGCTACAGCCACCTCATATGCCTACTTACTGACATTCTCTGCTCTCTGTAAGTAACTTCTGCTGAGGGAATATGCGTAGTTTTCTGTTTGTTTACATGCACTAAACACTTCACAAGCACAGTTGCCCCTGAGCGCAATTCAATTTTCTCAAAGAACCTCAGTACTTGAGCTACTAGTTACTGCAGCGATCATTTTCACTGCTTATTAGGAAAAAAACCCAACAACAACAAAAAAAAACCCAACAAAAAAACAACATAGAAAAACAGCAATTTATATTAAACCATAATATTTTGAGTAAGTATTACAATAGAGAAAACTCTACATATGAAAGCATGTGGGAGGGAGAGAGTTTACCCATCGTTTTCCATAGTCGAAAGGAAATGATTCTGCAATCTTTTTCTGCTGTAGTGATACACAGCAAAGAACATTATTCATAACCCAGCACAGCCTTGAAACAACTGATATTTATGAATTCTAATTTCATCCATGTCTGGATAAGTGCAGCAGAAATTTTCTGCCATATAATGATTTTAAATAGGACTTTGAGCCAAACCTTATTTAAATAAGATGAAGAATGCCACATATTAATTTTGTCTCAAAAATTCACATCATCTTATTCATGAGCACACTTTTTAAAAAAGATTATCATTTATAGATACTGTAACCTGAGAAATAAATGTTACAATAAGCCTCACTATTAAAAAATGGGATTATTAACCCTGCATATTTAAAAAAAGACCCTTTTCATTATATTTGCACCATGCATCAGGCTGGATTGTGATTATCATGTTTGAAAATTATATGCTGCCCAATTTAATCTTTGGAATTACTTCTGTCAAATGAAAACCTGTCTGTTACGGGATGTTTGAGCAGGGCCCAGGACTTCCTGCCTTGCCCAGCCTCTGGAACCCAGTGCAGGGCAGTCCCAGGCTGTGGGACATGGCAGCTGCTGATTTCCCACTTTCAGGTTCAACCCACAGCAAAGTTGAGCATGGACCCAGCAGCTCAGATCCATTCATAGCCACTCCCCTCCAGTGGATGGCACCCAGCCCTTGCAGTGCTCACACGAGGATGGGCAGCGAGGTTATGCAGAGATTTAGTTAGGAAAGGATTAACAAAGGAAAGATGGGACAGACTGTGGTGACCAGGCACAGGGCTTAGTCCATAAACACAGTGACTGGCCCCATCCATGTGGGACCAGACCTTTCATCCCACTTTTCTCCTTTGTTTCTCCCCATTCCCTTCTCTTGCCTTTTCCCTCATCAGCTTGCCTAGCCCTGCTGAGCTCCTCTCCTCCTGTTTTGAACCCTCAGGTTTCCATCCTTGCTGGCTGAAACGCCCCGTGTGCAGTTGCCTGATAGACCATAAATTAGTGTGACTGAGGCTTGCTTCTTGGCTTTGTCTCTGCGTTACTCCATCAGGTTTGTGTCACTTTGTCTGTGGCTAAAATGTTTTTCCTTATTCCATTTGACAAGACTTCAATAAGATAATCTAGGTGAAATAAATATTTCCACATACCACACGTAGCAAAGGAACAAAAGATCTGTCCTGCTTGTGCTGGCACTGTCCGCTGGCATACAAACACCACAATGAAAGATGTTGCTCACCTCAATCGTAAAGAATCAAAAATTTGATCCTGGGAAGGGACACAAAGATAAATGGCATATATGTAAAGAAATCCTGTGAAAGAGAAATGAAAGGATCAGGGAACCGATGGGTGAAAACTGAGGTAGTCTGTAGGAGAAGAAAGCTGGCATTCAGACTAAGGAGAGCAAGGAAATTATGAAGTCAGTATGAAATAAGCTGTAACCTTCTCATTACAGTTAGAATCCCCCCAGATTCCCAAGTGAAACCTGTTACTCCAGTGTCCTCCATCAGCAGGGAAGATATGTGAATTCATCCAAAATCTACAGTTTATGACTGCCAAAGTATTGATACACTCAGAGGATGAAACTGGCAGCTCAACATCTGCTCTGATACTTCAAACATCAGAGGCTTGGTTTAGGGATTTAAAGACTCCTGTAGTGTTGATGAGATGGATGTGAGATATGAGGGAATGCTTTTATGTTCCTTGTTTGAATATATGTCCAAAGTGTATATATTACACAGTTATTTAATATTAATATAGCCAATAAACATACATCTAATAAAGGGGTTTTTTTCCCAGTCATACATATAAGCTTACTCAAAGATCTGCAGAAAATTAATTTTAAAGTGGCAGAAAAACTGAGATAATGTCCCCAACTAAAATTTAATCTCATTGCCTGTCTCTGTTATTAAACTACTTGCTCTTGTCAACTGATATCCCATTCTTCACTTCAGACAATAACTCTTATTCTCACTATTTTATTCCACTTTGCATATACATATATATCTTTATACCAGCTATTTACTTTTTGTTGAATATGTTGGAAAGGGAAGAAGGAACTTCAGGAGTAAAAAAAGGCAGCTGTATCTGCACTGTAGACCTGGATTAGATGTTAGCCTTTTCCTTGGCAGCCCTAAGAAAAAGTTTTATTACAAAATTTGTAATAAAAAAGTCGTTGACTTTTTAAAGGCTTGTTTTTAATATTCGTTTTGGACATTTTTCTACTACAGATTGCAAGTCAGATTCATAACTATTTAGAAGAAATAGAGAATTCAGCAGGGTCCATATCCTGAGCTTGTTCTGAATGACACTGTTACAAGTACACTCAAGAATAAGAGGTTACAGACACCCCAAACCGAACACCCAAATATGCTTCAGCTCAATTTCTCTGCATGGCCATTACCCATTTGTAAAACAAAGATAATAAAATCCCTTAACCTTATGAGGATTTTGAGAATATAAAGTAATGTCTGACATTATATTAATGAGTTCCATTTAGAAAATAGCACAGAAAAATCAATAATTTCTGCTTAAAGAGTGCGGTCTCAATAGTTTGAAGCCAATAAGGCATGTCCACATACTGAACAAGGACAAGAGAACAAAATGCTGAATACTTCTGATTAAGAAAGTACCATCTCTGACTGATGGAGCTAGGGATCCCATATAAAAAAAATATTCTCTGTGATGTAATTAAAGACTATTATAATGCATATGTCCAAGCAAGCCAAATGAAGGCTGCAATGGGAATTTTAATTTTAACGTTTTCTAATTTGAATGCTTGACTTTATGACCTTATTTTTTTAAAAAAATATAATTTTCTGGATATAATAATAATAATTAACTGAGTAGTAAGAGAGATTTTAAAGAGTTATGCAAGATTTTAATTTGTGACCTGAAAGGCAAGGGGCCCTAGACAAGAAAAAAGAGAGCCTTGAAGCTGGCTGACATTTCAGAGACCTCATGAGGCAGTATTATTTCTGTGAGAAGACATGCAAAGGGACAAGTGTAACACAAAGAGCTTTTCAGTCTTCTGATTTTTAAGTGTATATGACAATGACATATGATATATACACTATTTTTTTCTTCCCAACCACATCACATTTGGTCAGACTCCAATTTGCTCCATCTGAAAGTAAACAAAGTTTACTCACACCCCACAGCTTCCTATAAACATATATTTCAACAAGGATTTTCCTAAGCAGGAATAATTGTAGTTCATCACCAGTTTGGTTTTTTTTGTGGTTTTTTTTTTTTTTTTTAATAATGGCATATAGCTTTTGCTTGTGTCTTAGAGTACTCCTCAACTGGATCTTACAGAGGAGCTTTCAAGAATTCATGTCTAATATCAGAAATTCTAATATATTGTAGATTTTTTTTTTTTTTTTTGCATCACCACAAAAATGTGATCTTATTGCAAAAAAAAAGGGAGCTAAAAAGGGGATCAGCTCACTTTTTTAGTGGCTGTTATATTTCCAGTAACATAGAAAGTGAAAACATCTTAGTTTTAAATTTTCTTATACTTTTCAAGATAATAAATTATTATTTTGTGGGGCAAAGAAATGAAAGTTGCATTTATTCTGCTCTGTGGTGCTTAAAATTCAGATGGAGCTTTAAACAGAAGCAGATATTTAACAAAGGAACCTCAAAGCTGTTTCTCAAATGTGCCTGGTATTTACAATACTTTCTATATTTCTAACACCTTCAAATGCCAACAGCATATTGTTTTTTCCACTGGTTTCGGAACAGTACCTCATGTATTAACTAAGGATCAAGCCTAATGCTGGTCCCTGGCACACCACTGTGAGCTCCAGACAAACTGAGTAGATCATACAGCTTAGAAAGCAAAAGGCTGTGGCACTTCTGTTCTCCCAGCATAGTCAGCATGTCACGGACTGTGTGAAGAGTTGTGTCAAGACCAACAGAGTGGTGCTGCACATTACATGAGAAGAAGCCTCTAGTGCTTTCTGAGGTACAAAGTATACTCAAAACATCTCTATTCCCTGCCCTGCATCCCCCACCCACCTGCTGTCCCAATAACCAGTGTGTTTCATCCTTTATGAATTCTCCGCGCTAAAACATGCGCAGATTCTTGTGCGGTGTAGCTACCCTCAGCAGCAAGACAGAAGGGCTGGGACAAGTTTTACAGAATGAAAGCTACCTACCTGTTTGATCTGGCAGGAGGACCCAGATTTGGACTGGGGTGAACTCAGTCTAGCCAGGAAAAAAATCCAGCTCCAAGAAGCACCTAAAACGTAATGTCTACACGTGAATTAACTTCATTTCACAGCATGTGTCCCCTAACAGTTCTGTACCCCAAGATTAGTACTTACATTAACAGACACTGCTGAGGCTGGAGAATTCCCTAAATGATCTGACAGCATACACTGAAGAGAATACTATATTTGAACATCCACATCTCTCCTGGTTCTAGAGGCTGGAAAAGAAGACTTGGGAAATATTCTAAATATTACAGAAAATATACAGGGGCATAAAGACCCCTATGTAACTATACACCTACCTGTGTCAATGTAGACATAAATTTAGGTGTTGGGGCTCTGGACAAAATGAATGTCCAAAAGACATCATGACTCTCCTCCAAGTAATTAAATATTACTAAGGTGTTTAATGTTTCTCTTCCAGGAAAAAAAAGAAAAAAAACACAGATGCAGCTTTCAAACTTCAACATTGATGAGCAGTTTAGAAAGTTCCTGTAAAATATAACAATTATCACGGTGAAATCCTTAACAGTCATGTCTTCAAGTAAAACCACCATATCCTCAAAAAACCAAAAACTCCTGTTATTTTGACTCCTGCTAAACAAATTCCATGCTGATCCACATGAGATACATAGAGAGGAAGACAATGTGGGAATTGCTAAGGATGCTGAACTCCATTTAGATTCAGTATGATTCAGTAGATCATATTGAGTGATTTTGACTTTGCACTGTGTGGAAGAAAATAACAGAAGACTTAAGATGCTATTAATTAATCTCTTAACCTAATCTGATTCTGTTTGTGAGTAGTGTGAACAAGGTGGAAAAAGGCTGAACCAAAACCCAGAGCATTTAGAGAGATAATCCGGGTTTTGTTAATAATTCCTGAATAGCCTTAAGCCCTTCTCTTAATCTTTTTACAAGTCAGCATCCCCATCACTTAAGAGACACCAGAGTACTTACTCACCTGCTTTTTACACCTCCAATATGGCTCTGAAAACACGATGATACAACACAAGTACTACATATTTCCTTTCAAATTTCTGTACTGTTTCCTGTTCAGGAATAGCTTGTTTTTTTCCATAATGATAACAATTTTGTAACAGCAGAATTTGTACTCTATGAATAACTGAAGACTCTATAACACCTGGTTTTATTTAAGGGAAATCAAAAAGCTGTTCATGTCAAAGTCATATAATACAATTTGTAAGTTAAATATTAATGCAATTAAAACTATCAAGAAAGTGAGTGGAATACAGTTTTCAGAGGTTTTTAAAGCCAAGATCACATAATATACTGCACAAGTTTTAAATCTTGGTGTGACTATCAGAATAGCAATGTGAAATGCTACACAGTCTTCAAACACAAACTTTGCATATGCACATTTATTTATTGCAGTCTGCTCTTTAAGAGGAAGATTTTTTTATAATGATATGATGCAGAAATTTTGCAATGACTGATGATTAATTCAAATTCCATTAATTAGGAACACAATCATGTAGTTTGAAAACCATCTAAAAGGATATAGTGCTAAAATCTGAGAAAAAGGAAAAAGGTCTCGCCATTTGTGTGAATATTTCAGAATTTGTTTTACTATTTAAAGTCCTGTAATAAGGAATAAAAAGCATATTTATGACATTTATAATTGATACCAAGCTGCAAAGCTCTGTAATCATTGCTGAAGATGACAAAACTGTATAAAAGAGATCTAGTTACATTGAAAACCTGGGCAGATAGAGAAATGAGAATTTCTTGTGAGATGATGCACCTACAGAATATTCCCCAATTCTAGGAAAACATTCTTTTAAAAATAATAATTTATTAGATGTCATATGTGATTTGAGTAAGATTGGATCCAAATACCACTAGTTTCTTCAATTTGCTTTTTCTCACATTTACCACTCTGACACATTCATAAAAGTTTATTTTAGCAGAAACCAATAGATAAAGCTATCCTTAAAAAAAATCAACCAACCAACAACATGAAATAGAAACTAAACCAATAATCTCCACAAAATGCCCTTTGTTATGGTTCCAGCATTCAAACTTGGTTATGGAAGATTACTAGATCAGGGTAGCAAAATCACCTCTAATAATTCCTTTCATACCTATGATCATCATCTTCTCCAGGAAGGATACATATCTAACTCTCACTGCTTACACAATCCACTCAATTATATTTATGTCAAAATTCATCAACAAACATGATGAAATGATTACATTTTTAGAATTTAATTTTGCATTAATTGGCCACAATTTATTATAGCAACAAAAATACATACTACCTTATCAAAAGTAAAATTTCTCATTTTCCCTCTTCTAATAAATAAAGGTACTATATACTTTTTAAATTGTAGGTATTATTCAATTATTTTATTTGTAGCCAACTATTTGGATATGTCTATTTTTTACTAAAAATAAAATTTTACACAGTCACTAAGTAAATTAATTTTCATCTCTGAAAACAACAATGGGACCCAAGTTAGAAATGCAAATGATCAAAGCTAACTAGATGAAGGCTGTATATTTTCTCAGGTCTTACGTGCACAATCAAATCAGATTGTGTATATTGGGCTGTCAAGCCCAAATGGAGCCGTTCAGAGTATTGTTCTAAATGTACCTTTTCCATCCTGTGGAAATCTATAGCTTAAATAATGGTATATAACACTGGTAACAGCCTAATACAGTGTGTCGTGTTGGTCTGTCCACTCAATTGTACGCTTTAATTTTGGTTCCCATTTTGAAGACCTTTTAAAGATCATTTCATTATCAAAACACTAGTTGAGCAACAACCAATTACGTATTTTGGGTTTACTTTTGACCAGAGTTTTGGACTTCATTGACAGAATTTTGTTTTCTCTTTAGCAAAGCAGGTAATCAATTAAAGCATTTGTTGCTTAACAGCAACAAAACTGATTGTTTTCCAGCTTAATTTTTAAAATGTCAGAGAAACATTTGAAAGAAATTATCTGAATTGCTGTTTTGTACAGGGTGCTGGGAGATTAATGCAATGTCAAGGCAAGGCAATAAGCTACATGCTGTTGATTGGTTTTCTCAGTACCTTAGGAAAATTTTGACTTTTCCAACTCTAACCCTTAGAAGAATTATTGCAGGTTTTTTTCAATTTATTAAATCAAAAATAAACCCTTTTTATTAGGTATACTTAACTTTGAGACAAGATTCAGCAAAGAAGAGAGGAAAAATTGATTTCATTGTCATGAAACTTTCATTTCACAATCTGCACCATATTTCTTTAAGGTCCTTTCACAATATACACCCATAAGATGGTAGGTTTGTTTCAAAGGAGCTTTTTCTTCAGTATTTTTTTGGTTTTTAGCAGAAAGCCTTTTCCTTATTTATCTTTTTTCCAATGATATAAATACATCCTTAAATTACTGTTGAATTCATTTTTACTGCTGTAAAATTATCTCTTCACCTACTGTTTCATCAGACGTTACGTATCTGAAGACAGATAATTTGTTAGGAAAGAACAATCAGGAACAGAAAACCGCTAGCACAACACTGTTATCTGCCCCCACCTGAAGAGCTGTGAAATTTATTATAAAAGCAGGTAGACTACAAAAAGCAATCTTCAGTTTTGTCCCAACATCTTAAATTATATGCAAAATATTTGCAACTTTTCACAGTTATAATGCTATCTTATGGTAACTACCAGAAATATCAGCATTTGGATACATAAGAGATTGCACCTGATTGGACATGCTGGACTTATCAGAAATGGCTTTCAGAAATAAAAGTTTTCAATTAGTTTATATATATATTCCATATCTGATACCATTGTTGTCCACAATTGCCAAATCACTCACTAGTAAGAAGTCTGATGTATTTATGCAGAGCTTCAGATTTATTTTTTTTCTATAAAATCAAATGTAAATTGCTGAATAGATTGATTCAGTAGTGAAATAATGTTATTTACTTAGTTTTTAAAATGCAAATTTAATGTCTGGGTTGTACTGTATTCAATGACATTGTATGAATTTTTTTTCCATATGAATGGACACAACTACAATAAGAATGGCACTTACAGGAATATTTCCTAAGCAATTATAAAATATTTCTTTGCAATTCATTTTGTGAAATATTATTTTGTATATGTTTAAATCAAAATATATATGGATCCATCAAAGGCATATTTTAAAGAAACAAGGCTTATTTATTGCTTTTCACTAGGTTAGGAAGATGACATAGTGGAAAAGCTAAGTCCCCATCTTCTGAAGTATTTCAGTGGCTGTTTTAAACGATTTTTGACAACTGATCTGCTGAGGATAACTTTCATTAGAGAAAGCAACCCCAGTAAAAAAACTCCTGTTCTAGCTCTTCCCAACACCATTTCTGCATTTTACAGACCCACTAATCCAAAACTGGATAAACCTCAGTACCACAAACAGGATTGGAGTGTAACACCTGCCTTCAAGACAGTAACACAAACTCTCACTTCATAAGGAGACCATTTTATCTCATTAACAAGATGTCTACTACCCAGACCACCACCGTTTCAATGGGTTTAGGGGCTCTATATCCAAGGTGGCTGGTTAATAACAGTCCCTACAGATGACATTAACTAAGAAAATGCAGCAGTTTAGTCTTCTGTTAGTCTAGGAAAAGGGCATTGTGATTTGTAGGATTAAGGGCTGAACACAGATAACCTCAAAATCTTGGTTCTAAGGTTTTTTAATGAGACATTGTGTTGCATTCTTTCAAATGTTTTCCATGTGACTATATTTTACCAAGAGGACATTCTTGAATAACCAGCACTATGAATCCCCTTTTAGCTGTGACTTCCTGAAAAAATTGCTATGAACGTCTGCAAAAAAATCAAGTAGATACCATGTAATCATGCCTTTACAACATCACTTTTTTACATTTACAACAGTACTTCCTCCTCAATAATTTAGCCTGGTAACTGAAACCTTCATCAAATTCTGTGATAAAGACCTTCATGTTAGTCCAACTACATCAAAACTCACATATCACTAAACAACTAGACAAACTATTGAAAACACTTAAATCATTAGCAACAAGGGGCTTTTTCTGAAGCCTTGGCTGTTACAATAAGGATGTCTGCCTTCAAAAAGCTTTTAGTATTCATAATTCTGCAGAAATATCTCAAAATATTGGACAAATGAAGCTCATGTATTTCCTACACACCATTATAAAGCAAGTTATTAATCTTGGATGCCCAAAATCAGGATTACTTTTTAATATCTGATTTCAACAATACTCTGTATTGATCATCTATTATTACCAAACGCACAACCAAATAACCCCCACAAAAGTGAAAGGATATTTGTTGAAGGTAGTGTGATTGTTTTAAACAGGGATTATACAGATTGGTTTCAATGCTTTGTCTAGAAATTCATGGCATGTCATTTTTTGAACAGCCAAAAATATATGGTTAAAAAAAAAATCACTTAAATCATTGATAAAGCACCTACTTCTTTTATCTAACAGTATAACATGGGAAGTTACCTTTGCTTATAGTATAATAAGTTTAACTTGATTTCTTCTAGATATTCCTCACCAGCTCATAGTCATAACAGTTTTTTTTTTTTTCCCTAGGTGCTGATAAAGAGTTTAATTATTCTCATAAATTATATTATCTTGACAGCAGTGTAATTTCCTTGTGGTTCCTTTAAGCAAAAAGAGGGTTTTTTCCATTTTTCTGGAACCTCTCCTGTTATTTTTTTTTGAGATAATCAGTCAGCCTCTGACACTATTTCAACCATACTTTGGAAACCTTTGGATCAACTTTATTTCATTTACCCCATTCAAACCACAATTTTTTCAAGTATCGAAATCCATCTTTCTTTAGTCTGATAGAAACTATTTGCGGTTAATAATAATTGTGTTACTTATATTGACAATTTCCAATGGCATACACTGGACAAGACTTGAACGGAAACATTCGTTATTTTTGTTGTCATTAGTTTTCAGAGAGCCTTTCTAGACCACTTAGCAGCAGACAGCACTTTCCTGAGTTTTCCTTTTACTGCTAATGCCCTCATAGCATTAGGGGTTTTTTTCTTTTGTGTGCCCTGGTAGCTTATTTAATTTTGTGCTTTGGCCTTTCTCTGACTTCATGCATGCTCTTTAAGAGAATTCCACTATTACGAGTTATATTATTTCTATAGACTCTCCTTGAATTTAGGCAGTAGTAGAGGGAATAGCTGTAGATAAGGTGGGACAGAAATGTTGGCGTCATGTCAAAAGGGGAGATTTTTGCAAACCCTTTGTGTTTTATTTGTCTTTTATTTTATTTTCTTCCTTGTGCCCCAAGGAAGCCAAAACCCTTCTGCCCAACCAGTCGGTCAGCATCCCACTGTGGGGTCCCTTCATTGAATATTCCAGTGGGTTAAAGGGCAGTTGGACTGGCTGGTTGAGGGACACATGCCAGCAGCACAAGGGAGATACCCTCCCAAGTCTCCATAGCTGAGTATGTACCTGCTGGTGGCGAGTGCCAGCATCCTTAAAGGACTCACACTAACTCACTTACACTACATTTTATGTTTAGGCGGAGCTTGAGTGACTCTAGCCATCCATCATGTTCAGCGGGGGGTAATGTCAGTATTACACCTGAGGCAGCCTTTGGGATGGAGGTGTGCACAGTGTTACAGCTGTGATCTCTCCACAGCGGCGGGTTCCGCAGCAAGACATCATTTTTTCCCCTCGGTTGGCAGCTGCTATGGGGCTCATCATCTACAGGGTAGTATTGGGTTCTCCTTCCTTCAAGGATTTCAACAGAGCATGGCTGTGGTGTCTCCACTCTGCTCCATCCTCCTTTAGCTCCCTTTAGCATGTGTTGTGTGTGGGAAGCGGGACATGCTGACCAAGTCCCAAACAGGGAGCAGCAACTGCATTTTACCCAGGGAGCTTCTCCCTATAACTTCCTTACTGTTAGTGTGAACATAATGTCCTGGTTAATGCGAACATAACTTTCTAGCTAATGTGAACATAACTTCCCAGTTTTCCCCAGTTTTACCTCTAATCATTTTCCCACACTATATTTGCTCTATACATCACAAAAAATTCCCTTGCCTTCTGAAACAAGATAGTTCTACTTGAGCTACTTACTGCAACTTGTCCTTGGCCCATGCCAAACACAAACCTCTACATGGCCACTGTGGCAGTGGCCACTGGCACAGGATGTAATTATGGAAGGAATAGCAATTTAGCAGATCTGGGTTTGCTCAGATCACCCTACACAAGCATTCTGGAGTGTTTATTAGTGTAGAAATAGGAATGTTTATTATTCCAGTATTTAATGTGAAGAAAATCAGAACTGAGATCCCAAAAGCCTTTCTTATTTTTAACTTAGCAGGTATGACACCTTGCAAAAAAGCCAAAGGACCACTCTGAAGATCTCTGCATATTAATAAATCTACACTACAGAATTGTGGGATTTCTGAGGCTTTTTCTTTAAAAACAAGGCTGAATGACCAATCTATTATTTCCAGGTTCAATTTACAAAATCACTCATTTCATAAATTGAGAATAGGGAAACTACTTACCTTGGGTGTCTTAAACTCCACATCCTAAAGAACCTTTTAAGGTAAAGAAGAAAAAATACACATGTAACTTCAAACAATTGCTTAACACTGAAAAATGTTCTTGTTTGCTTCCTTTCCCTTTTCTATATCCATAGTACAACAAACTCATGATTGTCATCAGACTTCCAGCAGAATGGTTCTAAGAGCAAAATGAGATCTATATATACCACTAATGCAATTAATAAAAAGTTTGTTTTTCTTCATTATTTAACTCACAGACAAATAGAAACCATCCCTGGACTTCGGCTTTAGCACGGAAAAAGCATACAAAGACAAACCAGGAAAAGAAAATACCAACTCCCAAAAGCTAATTTAAAAGTTACATTGAAGGAAGAGGGTAGACATAGATCAGACTCCATGGTGCTCATTCCATGGTCCCCATGGTCCCCACCGTCACAGAATGGATCACTGTAGCCCTGCTTCAATTTAGAATGGACTGCTACAGCCGGGAGGGACCTACAGTGATCATCTGGTCCAGACACCAGCAGCTGAGACACTCATGTTTCTTTAGGTGCTCTTAAAATTCACCAGTTGTCAGAGTTTCCTCCAGGCAAGCATGATTCACATTTCCGCCACTGTTCATATGTGTCTTTATCCTGGTGACATTGCTGAGCAGCCTGATATCCATGTCATGGCTAAGGCTCAAGGAAGTTTCAAAACCAAGTTACCTTTAACTACAGTTTGAACCATTTATGGACAAGAGAGTATATTTAATGTTTTTTCATCCTCATCTCCTTCTCCACTCCCTCTTCTTCTCTAACAGTTGAAATTTAAATGCCTGTTCAAAATCAATCTCCAAGGAATACCCAGATTTAGCAACCAGGGAGATTTTGAATTTGTTTTGCTATTTCCAAGTAGAAAATAAAGAAAAAAACCAATTCCTTGCCTAACAAAAGAATTTTGCTGGGGTGATTGTTAAAGTGGGATAAGCACCATTTGTCAGCTCAAGAATGAACTTCGTCTTTGGAGAATGTCCCCTCTTTACAGCTGGCTTCAAACTCTCTCCAGTGAGCTACTTGACTTGAATTCTACTCAAGTTCCCTGTGTAGTGGATTAGGAAAGTATGGGCTCCAAACATACATTCTAGGAAACAGTTGGGCACCAAAAATTAAATTTTACACTGCAGTATTTCACTGTCATTGTCCTTTGTATATAACTAATCCACAGCATCTAAATACTTGATTTGCACAGATACAGGTTTATAAATGGAAAGAAGTACACTCCGTATCTTTATCTATAAAATTGCTCTGTATCAATGGAAGTAAGAGTCATATAAAGAAAGTCACTATAGAAAGGAAAAGGGAATTGAAGCATGTGCTCCAAGTGCATTAAGAAGGCAGACATAAAATTGCTAAAGGAAAAGAACTTACTTAAAAAAAAGTTTCCACAACTGAGGGGAAAGAAAAAAGAAAAGGATGCAAATGAGATTGAAAACGGTGTTAATTATGCTTAGCATCATAAATGGCAATTTTAAAAAACAGAAACACTAGATGCAATATTGGTTTAAGTTTTTAGTGTAGCAGAAACTGCAGCACATCCCATCATCCAGGAACAATTACCAGCTGTTGCCATCAGGGAAATCACTCTTTCTTCACTATGCTACTGTACAAAACCTAGGTCCAAAACAACCAGCTGTGATTCTGAGGGTGACTGGGGCTCAGAATAAATAAGTTCCATGTTATTGTTCTTTCTCAGTGTTCTATAGTCAGAATCCTATCCTGTCTTTTCCTTTCCCTGATACCTCCCCCACACATTTCTTCCCTCAACTCATGATTCATCCCATCTGCCTTACTGTTACACACATTTTATTCTCTGTGTAATGTTTTGGACTGATTTCTAAGAATTACACACAGGGGAAATGAAACCAAACAGACATATTTTGGAAATTTTTCTAGGTTTTGT
>WBMY01001224.1:67840-106573 GCA_013397315.1 Donacobius atricapilla
TTTTGTCAGGAAGCATATATATCTAGTGACTGGAAAGACAATAAATGGAGGGGCAGAGAGTGGAAGAGGATAATCCACTTCCTGGAGCTGACATGGACCTTGATAAGAATAAAAACTGCATTTTCACTTAGTTTTAATGAACAAAAGTCCTTTTGAGGACTATAATCTATGATGGTATTTTAACTATTACTCAGCAAGATATAGAAGAGCATAACAACATAGGGTAGGATACCACTGATATAATCAGCAACATTAATACTATATTGATTTGATGCTAAATACAATTAGGAGGGGAGATTTTCATGAGGCTGCTTTTTTCTTTGTTATTGTTAGCTTAATAATCTCATCTTTGATAGGAATCTTTACTCCTACAGATTTTGTGTCTGCTGCTGAATGGGAATCTGACTTTCAGATGCACATCCAGCTGCTTCCATTTTGATTTAATGCAGACAAACCTAATACAGTTAAAGAGTAGGCTGCCAGCAGCCCATTCAGATCAATTATATGATCTCATATAACATTATCTGGTAGAAGATAAATTTGTATTCTTTTTGTAAAATCTACTTTCTAAACTGGTGATTTATTTTTTTATGTATCTCTTTATAAAAACATATACATAGTAGGCTAGCAGAGAATGGCTGCCAAAGAGTTTTTACATTGGGAAGGATTGCATTTGAAGATTTATTCAAAAGGTGAGATATTGCATCAGGTAGGTATAACTATAAAAGAAAAAAATCAATAAAGAATTTCCCTCAAAAAAATCAGTCAAAAGAATAAGCTTGGGAAGAATACTGTTTGACACAGACATGCATATTTTTGAATTAATATAATTAAACTTTGATCAAGAATTATATCTGCTGCTTGTTTACATTTCATTAGTCATAAAGGTTAAGGATGTTTATGTGTAATAATGCTACAACAAGTAACAGCTACAACATGCAGATGAAAAGAAAAAACATAATAAATAAATGCAGAGTCTAAAAAGTGAAACACATAGGAAATTATGGAAAGTTCTTAGAAATAAAGAAATCTGTCAGAGATAGGAAGTAGGCTGACTATCCAGGGACCTGTAAGTACAATGAAACTCACCAATATATTGGGCTCTGAATCTCAGACTAACAAGATTCAGTCTGTCCATAAAAAGCAATTTAGAGTATTCTGATTGGTCTGAAAGAATTTAGTCAGTCACCCTAGGATTTTCAGAGCATAGCTGTGGGCTTGGGCAGTGATGTAAAGCTGGCTATATTGTGTCTGCACACCCTTCACAGTCCCTTCTGCCAAAGAATTTCTCAACCACCTACAAACTATTCACCTGAAAACCCACAACCCATTTCCATTTCTATCGCAGATTTCATCTATGACTGCGGAATGCTTGGTGTACAGGGTGAGAATTAATGGCGGAAAATGGGAACATTTCACATCTGCCAGGTTCAGGAGCATCCTTGGTGGATAGTATTGACTTGTTGACCCTCTGTCCTTATCATTCTGCCTGACTCTCAGAAAGAATAAAAAAAATATTGGAGGCCAAGGGTTACTATGAGGTGAGGAGGTGAGGAAACCTGAGTGTGCTGGCTCTGCAGCCTTTCCTCACAACTTCAAGGCCATATTTCAATGCATACTTTATGGAGCAGCTCCCAGCTATTTGTTGGCCTAAGCCACTACTTTTTCACAGCACATCATATCTTCGTTGCACTGACAGAGGGACATAATAAACGGGACATGTTGACTGAAGAAGAAAAAAAGAAAAACAATTTGAAGGAAAAAAACCCCAAACATTTTCCCCAATTTGTTTTAAACTTAGAGCATATCCATGTTCAGCTACACAAAACAATGTGCCAGCTTACCCAGGGTTAGAATGAGTTGTTTAGAGGGCAAGATTGAAAAAAGAGCAAACCTAAGAGACCTTAAGCTATCCAAAGACCCACTGCCACCACAAAAAAAAAAAAAAGCCTGACTCTCCAGTGCCTGTTCTCCTCAGATTGTCTCAGTTATTAAGCTTTATCCTCTGGAGAAAATGTCACATTAATAGGTAGATAATGCAGAGAAGCAAAATGGGGGGGTTTTTTGACAGGCTGGAAATTCCTGGGGAGAGGGAAGAGGGAAGAGGGAAGAGGGAAGAGGGAAGAGGGAAGAGGGAAGAGGGAAGAGGGAAGAGGGAAGAGGGAAGAGGGAAGAGGAGAGATTTATTGGAAGGAACTTACCAGGATGACCTGACCAATTCAGGGCTGTCCAAAAATTAAAGCATCTTACTACAGGTATTGTCTAAACACTGTAATGGCTATTTTCATTGTTCCAACACAACAACATGACTCTGTAAATATTTGAAATGCAAGTATGAAACAAAGAATGGCCAAACCTCTAAGTTTTCCAGAACAATTAAGAGGATTAAAAAATCCCAAGGTGCACTGAGGTGGTATTAACATCCTCTTTGACAGGCTTACAAACATAACGCTGGGTCTGTAGAAGAATTCTGGTTAGGGTTCTGGGTTAGGGTTGGGGTTTGTATTGTGTTAGGGTTAGGTTTAGGGTTATGGTTAGGGTTATGCCCCCTCCTCCTCCTATTCATCTTCTTCCAGGGTTAGTTGTTAGGGTTATGTTTAGGGTTACATTTATGGTTAGTTTTAGGATTTAGGTTTAGCTTTAGTGTTAGGGTTAGTCCCCTCCTCTTCCTCTTCTTCCTCTTCCAGCTGTTCTGCTGCTGTCTAAAAGGGGTTTCTGTATCACATGAACTGAACATATTCCAACTCTGTTGCATCCACACTGCTTTAATTAAATCCTTATCCCAGCTTGTATTATGGTGCTCAATTAGGCTACAAAGACATTTTTTCTAATGTCTAAATCACTCCAGGTGATACAATATTTTTAGAGCATAATTTTTTGTTCTATCCTTTAATTACCTTTACATTTTCTCTTTCCACTACTACAAGACCTTTTATACCAGACAAGAAACAATAAGCAAAAAATTGCTCTTTATGGCTTAGATTTTTTATGCAAACTTTATAAATTGCAATTGAATAAACATATTTTTGTAAATGTGCCAAATTCAAAAGATTTTTTTTTTAAAGCTACTTTCTGAGTTAGTTAACTATGCCATTTTACATGTTCCTGAAGAAAATCAGAGCTAACTTTCAATCTTCTTATGACTTAAATCCACAAAGAGCTGAGGTTTTTCAAGGGAAACATCTGTGTAATGCAAGAAGTCTCTCGTCCTTCTTTCAGCTGTTCTTTCTGATTATTTTGCAAGACAACACAATGATTTTTTTCCCCCTTTCTTTTTCCTTCTATCTCCATACTTTTTCAGAGTTGTTTCAGTTAATCAAGTTTTATGGGAAAGGAACAGCATTTAGGGTGTATTTACACAATTATATTCGCACAGGTAAGGTCCCTTTGTAGATGATTGTTTACCTACAAAGAGGTGGAGCCTTCCAATGAGCCCTGAGTCGCAGGACCTGTATTTCTGTGACAAGGCATGCAATCTCACATCATGACATGCAGATCCATGGCCTGGCAGGCATTAGAAATTGAATAGATGTTTGCCAAATATTCTCCAGGAGGTGGGAAATAACTGCTTGCTTTCAGAGCACATCCGTTTGTCCTGTCCTATATTTAAAAAAAAAAAAAAAAAGGCATTTCTATAGTATTATTTTAAATAAATATTGGCTTTATTACAATGTACTATATGTTTTTTGTTTTATTGCATTTACTGTAAGGAAAACTTTGGGGTTCAAAAGGTTATTAATCAAATTCACTGGAAGGATTTTGAACCGTAATTTTTTTCCAAAAACTCTAAAAACAAAGAAGAAGGAATTATAGTCATTGTAGAAGCATGACCAAAGCTGTATTTTTATGGGTAGTTCTCTGTAAATTGAAACCTTCAGTTTGCACATATAAGGATACTCAACTATGTGTAGAATCATTAACTTCAATGAAACTTTCCCCAGTGAAAATGTAATTGGGAGACCAAGGGCTGCTTTGAGTAGAGTGGGGCTAGTTGGGAAATTTTTTATCCTAGGGGGCCAAAATGAGAGCTAATAATCCTATTGCTTGCATAGTAAACAGTTATTTGGAATTTCTACATGCTTTTCTCCAATCCACCATACAGTTTTAGACAATTAATTATGTATTATCTTGATTAGACTAATTAAAGTGAGGAAGAAATTATACTTTCACTAGAGTGGGTCATTTGAAAGGAATTTGCCAATTCCCCATTTTACTCACTTTTTTAAAAGGCAGCTGTTGTTTTCACTTTTCATTGTTGCACAATTTTCATTATGCTGCAACTCATTAAGGTATTTTTGAAAAAACTGACATTTTGCACATGGTAAATAGTTCTAAGAGTTTAAGTTTCCAGTTCATAACTAGACAGAGGACTACATTTCCTCACAAACCCAGTAATTTTTCCAGTAGAAAAAAAAAAACAAAACAAAACAACCTGGGTAATGAAAGAAGGTTCTCTTAACTTGAAATATCTCACATTTGCCACCATGTAATAGAACACCACTACTTGTTGCTGTGAATTGTTGATTGACTATTGTTGACTTAGTGGTTTGGACTGCTGAATATTTCCTGGGAAAAGGTGAAAAAAACAGTAGAGAGCTTTCAGATGATGGGCATCTGGACTTGTATTGAAAAGACTGTTTCACCTCTTTCAGAGCAGCTGCTCAGATTTTCCACTGTCTTGAACAAGATCTAGAATCAGGTGTCCAGTAGTCCAGAATGTCCTGTTTCAAAAAGAAATAGCTACTACTACTGAACAATAAAATTCATAGAGTCTCGTTTCATCTCTAGCACAGATTAGCAATAGTTTTAAAGCAGAGAAAAACTAGGGTGACAGGCAAATAATTTTGTCCACTGCTCTACTGAGCATTCTTTTTTTTTTTAATTTTCTTTTTTACAGATTGCAAGGTAGGAGTTCATGAGTTGTCCATGCTAGCATAGTTCAGATCCTCAGATTACACAAAGAGTTAAGAAACACATGTTTATTAAATAAAAGTAATTTTCTATTGCTTCTCATTTCCTTGGTGGTATTTTTTGTGTTGTTTTTGGTCTTGCAGTCCTACTTAATTTTACAGAGTTTACCCTCCTCTGTGTTTAGAAAAGTTTACTCATTTAAAAGTAAAATCCCAAAGAATTTTTAAAGTATAAGTGGTGTTCTGATGATTACCTAAGCAATTAAATTAACTATTTGTCTCAGTGAATTTGCGTTATATTTCACATTTCCACAAATATTTTATGTCTGATTGCTCTTAATGGTTGCCTTAGGCAGTCTTAAGTTATTTTCAGTCTCTTTCTTTCTTCTGATCTTGTAGTCTCACTAGTTCTTTTTTTATTCCTGTGTTTTTCTTTTGGATTTAAAATTTTGAGCACTGGCCACTGAGACAAATTTATTTTTCTTTGCTTTCTTATGAATTGCTTTGATGGGTTCCCTGTGCTATCTCTGGTTGGCATATTATGTTAAATAGTCTTTCTGCCTTCATATTAAGAGATTATAATGTACTTCTTAATTTGGTTTGATACTGACTCTACACTTTGAAGCTTGTAGAACACAGAATTTATCACCCTGATTTATCTTCTTCCAGTGGGGTACAATCCTTTTGGGGACAGACAGCAGCAAAATATTTTCAGTGATGTTTTTCCACTTACCTCAAAGCTTCCTTCCAAAAGCAGACACCAGCAAGGAAAGTTTTCATGGCGCTCACTCAGCACTTCAGTGGCCACATGGGGAAGCAAATGCAGGAAGATCCTGGGAGTGCTGGCACTCCAGTTCCCACTGGACACTGTTCCACTGAGAATAGAAATCACCTCACGTTTGCAGCTCTGCCCTGAAGCGCAGAGCTGCAGTGACAGTTCAGCCGGCTTGGTGACTGCTTGTGTTAATTTATCTGGTAATAAGGAAGTGACAAGCAAAGGTATTTATAAATAAATATATTTTATCCTACCCAACACACCTGCATGTTGAGGCATGAAAACAGCTGGTACCATCTTTCATCAATGTTCAACACAGACTGTCTAGGGTTGCCTTCCCTTCCCCTAGCTCCAGAATTGCTCTTAAAACAGCAGCCAGTTTCTCTCTCCAGCTTCTCTTATTTACTGGTGTCTCTTCCTTACTGCAGAGTACAGTTCCTTGGAGAAGAACAGAGAGTTGCACCTGACCAAATATCACAACAGAAATCTAATACTCTTCTCAGTCACATCTTCTTTTTTACAAACTGTGCCACTAACCACAGCCAAATGAATTTTAGTGCATTTCATAAAACCTAGAGAAAAAGATACTTTTAATTGCTTCTAAGGGACTTCATGATTGATAGTTCTAAAATGCAATCATTTAGGAACTAGAATAGCATGCATATGATATAAAAATAGACAAGTTTCATTGAGATATAAATGGAGAAAAAAAATTTCAGCATTTTTTTATCTTTTTAAGTTGGAAGCTTTTCAGATCTTTTAATCTGAGATAATTCCATAACAGAGCCTGGAATGTTTTAGATAATTCAGCAGAATTTAAGATAGATTTTCAATACTATAAAATATCCATATTTACAAATGTGTTATTAAAAACTGCTAAGAGAAGTAATTTTTTCTGTACTATTGTAATTTTTAATGAGTAATAGCTGTGATGATATTTATCAAATGCCAAAATTAAACAAGGAGTGAGTGTTTTACAACTATATATTAAACAAGAACCTTCCCTACTGCTTTCTCTTTAATCCTTCTCTTGGTACAAGTATATAAAAAGACAGCATACCTTTTCAGCAAATGAAAAAAAACCCAAAAAAACAGAAAACGAAGTAAAGCAAGAAAACAACTCTTACTTGGTGAAAAATAAATGAAAAATAAAATAAATAAAACATCCTTCTTACCATGTAAAGCTTGTGAACACACAGGGCTTTCTCTTATTAAGTGGTTCTGGAGAAAAAGAATTGCTGTTCATGATACATGTTGGCCAGTTTAAGCAATTATGTTTATATATGGTTCATACTAGTTTCAACTAATTATTTACATACACAGGTTATTGTATTGTTCTTCTATTAGGTAGACAGTGCTTACCAAATTTCTAAACTTTTATCCTGGGGGCAAAATCATAGTTCCTTGTGGCTCAGTGTGCCATGAATTCAGCTAACTCAGTGAATTTATTCCAGTAAGCAGCACACAGTTGACTTCTCCAGCTCGCTGCAAGACTGAAACTGATGGATTCCTCAAGCACATCCTCCAGGATTAAGTGTGGTCTTATCTTGGGAGGGCTTAGAGCCCCTTTTTTCCTCCTGAGGTTTTAATTTCATCCTATAAAATGTCTTTAAAATGTTAAAAGAACCAAGTTTTTGTTATGTTTCAAATTCCATAGGCAAAATTCTTTTCAAAAATCCAGTGAGAAGTTCCAGTCTGCTAAAACATTTTCTCTAAGAAATAGTCTACTTCAAGACTTTTGGTAACTTAGACGATATCTGATAACCTATTTTTTTCTATCTACATGCCAGCAAAGTGTGATTACTGGTAAAAAAAAAATCTAAAGGTACAATTGAGATTTATAACTATTTCTTTTTCCTGCAAATGATGCAACCATAATTATTTGAAAATTTCTAGATGAGAATATGAATTCTGATGATATTCGATTCATAGGTCAGCACCTGCAAGGAATTTTCTGTCATCTGTATGAATATCTTTCTATTACTCTGTTAAAATCCTTGAAGACAAAAACAATGCACTAGGGTCCCTGAACACCTTCAGAGGTGGGAATAGAAAGTAAGAAAGAATTAGTAAAGTTGACTTTTGTATAGTTTCCAGATAACTCCTTACTGCACAGTTTTATATTTGAGGACACATTGAGGGCAAAGGGGCTTTCAGAGACCTATTACAAGATGGGTCTAGTTTGAAGATTGTTCTGTTTCTTCCAGTTTTGTAACATCTGGCCCAAAATGCCTCAAGATTCAATCCCACTGTCACAGTCACCTGAATTTCTCTACTAGGTTCTCCAGTCACTGTCATACTTCTGGGACAAAGTAGCTGAAAGTTGTTGAAGAAAAAGGTTTTTAAAAATTCCATGCTGTTGTTAGTTTGTGTAATCCCAAAAATTATCTAAATTTATAAAACGCTAAGTTTTTAAAAATTTTATATTTTCACCCTTTTAGCACAACTTCAAGAACTATTTTGTAAAAAAACTCCCCAAAAAATCATATTTTCTCTTCTATGACGGTTGATAGACCTCTTTCTTTAATTCCTGGCGGAAATGTATCAGACGTCTTTTAAATACTGCTTATGATGGCACCATTATTGATATATACTACATCTTGCTGACTGATCTACATTACATTAGTCAGCATAATTTTATAATACCTTCAAGAAATGATATTTAGAAAATCTACCCATGTCTACAGTTGTATCTTTCAGGTATTTACAATCATTTTCCTTTCTAACAAAGGAAAGGGTTGAAGAACAGTTCTAGACAGGAGGTGAACTAGCTTTAACCCTCAGATTTCGCAGAATAGTTTTACTGTAGCTAAAATTAAAATGTCAAGCTTGAAGTGCTATTAAATTTATTAACAAAACACAATACTTAGGTGACACAGAAACCCTAAGACATTTCTAAGGCTCCAAGATTGTAGCTAATGATAATAAAAGAGGAGTGCAGTCGCTGATGAAATAATATTTTAAACATAAAATTGACAGATTGAGAAGAAGTACCCTTGATTCATTCTCTCTGATTCACTTTCGTTTGTATAGAGCACAGAAAGCAGAAAATTTGGGTATTTTGAGAAAGTTTTGGGGTTCTAGCTATGTGAAAAATTTTCACGTAAAGTAGTATTTAGTAAAGCAGTAAAATAGTTAATTCTTCTGTGGATTGTCTCAATTTTGCGTGTGGCAAAATAGTAAGAAAGGCAACTGTCCCTTTAAAACTAATTTCAGGGTTATTAGAACACCATACAATGAGGTCCCTGCACATCTGTTAAATATTCTCACTTAAAACACAGATACACCATCACCTCCATTCACCATAAACGGAGGTGCACATAAAAGGGTGCAAAGGTTAACTGCATTTCCTTACATTTCCTTACATTCCTTCACTGTACTGCGGCAGCCACTGGGGTGCCCATGACATTTAAACACACTTTCTTTTCATTTGGCTCTTGAGAATACCCAAATCCCGTCAAAGACGCAAGCTGTAAACAAATTCACAGAACAATGAACTAGCTGAGCTATTTAGAAAGGTGACGATATTAAGGGCACTAATACATTGTAATGACATAAAATCCATATGATGGAGAGTAAAATGACCATAAGGCAGCTAGGCACGCGGTTTAGTAGTAGCACAATGCAGTGCCTAATGGGGAGCCTCAGAGAGTGCCAAGGAGGCCATAGATCCCTAAGGAAAGAAATAGAGCACTAATGGGAATCCAAAATCTTGCTGACTGAAGCAGTGTCATTGACATGCTCAGTGAGAGATCAGTCTATTTTTAAATCCAATAGTAAGCCTGAGAGTTATGATGTAGGGCCTTTGAGGTACAAATGGTAAAAAAGTGTTTTAAAAATGGGATGCCTGTTACTCTCCAAAGTAAATGTGTACTTTACTGTAGTGGGAATATTTGTATTTAGAAAATTTGCATGTTAATAGTGGTGATTAGAATTGAAATGGTCTTCATTTGGATAACACAGTTTACAATTTGTCCCACAGAGCTCGCAATGGGGACGTAACTTCATAAGGACTGATAGCTGTCATTTTCCTTTCTTCTGCATTTTCTAATTTCATCCACCAATGGAACGAGCAGTGTTTTATTTATAAAGCAAGGTCACAGAAAGGATTTTCACAGCTTAATCTTGCATAACATTTTAACAAGCAAGACCACTCTCTATATATGTTTTGTTTTTGTAATATTTTATCTCACAGAAATATCTGTGCCTTCAGAATAGCTGTGGAGGCATTTAACATGAGCAATTTTTTATTAATTTCATAGAGTCTGGCAAACCTATGTGCAAAACAAGAACTCTATGTTGGCACAAAACCATGAAATCTATTGCTTGTTTTCACTGATGTGTAGGATTTTGTCACAGAACTAAATATATGATACTAATATATCACACCCTAGATGTCATATTTCAAATACATGCAGCCTGAGGATTGCATTGGATTCGATATATTAAAATGACATCTTTGATCTATTGTGAAGTCGAACAAGCTGCTTACAGCCCTTTACAGGAACATTCTTCAGATTAGACAGTGAAGTCCATGGACCTGTCCATCATTCAATAGCAGAGCTGCTGTGTCTCCCCAGAAGTCCCCAGTATTTCATAACTTCACTCCCAGAAGTACTCCTTGGTCATTATCCATGAGAATGGCAGCTCTGTGGACCAGGATCTGTAAAAACACATGAAGGAATCTTAACAAACATGACCCTTCTGGGGAAAAGACCTCACTCCTGTGGTCGGGGAGGCAGCAAGTTCCATTCCCCAAAGGAATTAATTTTCAAGCAGTCTGAGATCAAAGTCATCTACAGTGCCTTCTGCTCCAGCATTATCAGCTCAAAGCAGCAACAGTTTTTTCAGACCTATCTCATCGATAGCCCACCCAGAGGACCTGTACCTGAGCACAAGAGGAACACCTCTGTAGAGAATTCAGCAGGGAAAACTGTACCATCCTTGTCACCCAAGGTGTGGTTCTGAAGGACGGTGATGATTTCTCCTCTGAGATTAGCTCTATTATTCTTTCTCTTTGTGTTTTTCTTTTCCCCAGGGGTCTGCAGAGCCTGGAAAAACAGGTAAATGGAGCCAACAGACCACAACTTCGATTCTGGAGGGTGGTTATCCGGGTTAATTGCTGCAGTGGGAATCACTGTTAGGAAGACGCACAAATAAATTGCTGGTGATGTGATCTGAGATCGAGTACCTGGACTGTTTGTGATTCACCTTTAAAAAGAGGTTTTTACTAAATACATTAAAAGTGCAGTTTGTGCTCCTCCTAAGACTGCTTAAATTATGGGTGAGAAGAACAGGCATCTCAAAACCCCAGCACTATTACCTGTTAGGTCACACAAGAACCACTTTTGCAGAATTTTCAGGGAATGGCATCAAACCAGTTCCTTAAGACAAATTCCCTTAAGCATAGACAAAGAGTAATTTAGGAAATCTTTTCAGATCTTTTCTTGGTTCCTTTCCTGCAAACTGTCTGGCTTGAGAGACTCATGAGTAAAAGGGGCAATAAAATCAGATAACCCATGATTTATATATTCGATTCTTACGGAGCTGTGTTTGAAGAGAATTTCCTATTGGAACCATGCAGGAAAAAGAATTTGTCTTTAGACAATGCACAACTTGTGACAGCAAAGACTCTGCATGTTTGGTAGACAATTTGCTGTTTTTTCTAACATCTGAAGTCACAATGTCACATCAGAGTGACAGATTCATTGTACTTACAGCTAAATTAATACAGAAAGTAAACAAGAAACTGTTAGGCTGAAAGTAAACAGAAGACGTTTGCTATCCTCTCATAAAGTTCCAAATTAGTATTTTTAAATGCCAACAAATAAGATACACATGCAATATAGCTCAAGATAAATCAAGACTAACCCATTTTATGTTCCACAGAATTTTGTTGAGATGTCTTCCAATGTTAATTGAGGTTTTATATAGCAGATTTTTAAAAAATAATAATTTTCTATAATTATTATTCATGTGTCTTAAACCAGTAAGAGATTATACAATAAACAGATTAATTATTGTGACCATGGTACTTAGAACAACAATGCTGAGCATTTCAAAAGCGCTGACGTTTTGATTAGATTGATGGGTAGAAAAATAATAAAATTACATGGGTATTTTCTTACTGAATATTATTCTTTATCATAGTATGGAACCGTATGCATAAAGTGCTTAGCTGTCATCTTCAGTAAGCTGGTCACAGATTTAGACAGAAGATTACATCCATTTAGCTCTTCCAAAGTTATGAAACAGCTGCACTTTTGACATTTCTAAGACACAATTCTTACGAAAAATTATGTTAGAGTTCCAATAATACTTTTTGGACTGCCAATATCTAGTTTCAATTGTACAGGGTTTTTTTCTTAGTTCTAAATGTTAAAATTACAGACCAGAAGTGCAAAGGTGTTTTCTGCTCGTGGGGTTTTTTTTCTAAATCCACCGGCTTGTACACTGATATGGCCACAAGGGTCACCTCCTGGTTTATCTTCATCCAAAAGGAATCCAATTCAGGACATTCTGTCTGCAGAAGGGTCTAATAAAGCCAATCCTACTGGCTTTTGAAAGTAGGGCCCAGGCACTGAATATGGAATTTCTGATCAAACTGGTAACACTTTGAATTATCAAATACACTAAAATAATAAGTATTCCTTAGTATCCTTAAAATATTAAGGAAAACCTTGTAGATCATTGGTATGTGCCTTCTATGATTACACAAATACAATAATCTGTGAGATTATAAAATGCTTTGTAACTTGTCTCCTCTGTAGAACTACAATTAAAAACTGATGAATATGCATAGGTTGTCTGCACACAAATTCACCAAACAAAATGGCAACTTCTTGCTATTTGATACTGCACTCAGGCAGTTCCCATTTCAGTTTTGAATAAATTGCAAATTTATAGTGATATGAAATTTATTATGAATTTCACATATAAAACATTTAAAGCTATTGACTAATGTATCAATTTTCTTGAGCAACAGTGTTCAATACACACAAAAATGTGGAAGAACTGACTGCTTATAATTTCCAATAAATACTCTAAAGATCATCTTAACTTTATGGCATTTCCCTTATATCTTCTCCAGAAAAAAAAAGAAAAACAAACCTATTTCACGATTTAGGAACAAAAGGAAACTTTCAGCAATTTCTACAGATGTTAATTCTTTCCAGATTTGATAATCAATTTGTAACTATTAAAACACTTGCAATTTTATATACAGCAGAGTCTTTGGGACCTACATACAGAAAATAAAAATCTCATTGATTTTTTTTTTTTATTAATCAGAGAGGTCCGAATTTATTTATAAAGCAATTTCTCTTAAAGGCAGGAAAGTGATTGGATAAGTTATCTCTATGCATTGCCTCAGCAGAAACTCACTGATTGCTATATATAGAACTTCTGTAAGAGTAGAACAGGGTACCAAGTTTGAAATACCTACTTTTTGGAAAGTACAGAGAATTCTTTGGAAGTCAACCAAATAATAAACAACCTCTATAGAACCAGGGTGCTGTTTTAAAAATTGCAACTTTAAATATTTCATTCTTCTTTAAACAGAACCAAACAATTCTTAAGATTAAAGGTGCTGAAAAATGTACTCGGCATATTGCAAATATTTGAAATTTAGATACTGTATCTTCCATTTCACTTCTGCACTTGTCTTAGAATATATTGAGATAAATTACATCTATTTCAAGACTAATTTGGGAAAAAAACTGAGCTGAACAATAAATAAATTGAGCAAATTATTGAAAATTAAAATTAGGTCCACCAAGCCTTCAAATGAAAATCACGTTCCTCCTTGAAAGTCTGGTTGATCCATAACTTTCCGTGTGTGTGTGTGAAGGAAGTGTAAGAGAAACAATAAATACATTCAGCAGCTCCTAGCTACATAGAGATGTTTCAAAATATGCAAAGAGGAAAACCAAATGACTGTGTGTACGTTACTCTTTGTTATATTAGGAAGTCCTCTGCCTAGAATTTAGCCACGTTTATCAAGACAAGTTTAATGCTACTTAGTTACAAATTAACCATATATCAGAATCCATAAAGAACAAACGGTCTTGAAGCTAGTACTCCATGATTGTGATTATGGGAGTCCTGAAAATCATACTGAAACTCATGTCTTAATTAATTGATTGAGGTGTATGGGAACAGGATGCAAAATCCTGAATGCAAAAACTCTGTTGCAAAATTCAAACTACCCTGAGTTTTGTCCTAGAATTTCAAAAATACCCTGAGAAAAAGTCCTAAACCTTATGCAATCCTCATATATCATTGTCTTTCTGGAAGCACAGAAATGATGTATGCAGTTCTGAAAATTGCATACATTGAGCCTCTCTGGTTTAGTACTCTGCAGAAGTTATTAGCAGACAGTCGGCACTCAGGACAGATGAGTACTAATGCCCATAATAGAAAATAGACTAAATTTCCATGGATTTTTTTCCAATGATAGCTCAACAACGCTCTTCCCCATAGACCAAAGGACACCTCTAGTCAGCTCTCACTTGTCACTGAATGATTATGTCCTCAAGAAGACTTGTGACATCAAAATGTGTGTGCGCACACTAATTTTGATGTGTCTCCATACCAATGACAGGTTTCCATCTGTAAATGTGTATTGCAAGTAAATATGGGATTTAGTAAATGAAATATTTGTAAGAATTGCTAGCATTATGGAGCTCACATCTGCTTTCGACGATCACAAATCATTTGTAGTGTCAGTTGTTTGGTTTGTTCCTAAGTTTTAATTCAGAGACTTTTTCTGGCTCAGCTTAGTACATGAAGCAGGCTTGCATGCCAAAGCTGTGATTAACTTTATGGATGTAGTGGAATTATGGAAATGCATCATGCAAAAGTGTGTACTTGCCAAAATTATTCCATGACCTTGTGCTTTGCTGAGTTTTAAATAATTCAGTGATGTATTGAATGAATAAATTTGTGCTGCTTGTTACTCTAAACAGTCATGCTTTCACTTTCCTTGCCATTTTTAATAAAGCCTCACTTTCTAATATTCATGAAATATTGCATTTCAATTAAATTACATACATATTGAGGAAATAGTTTTCCCTAAGCTGTTTAGTGTTGACACCAACTGTCATTTGCCTTTTCTTTCTGTATAATAACCATGGAGGTTTTATGTACAGGCAATATAAAGCATTGTCACACTTTAATGAGAAACTTTTTTGATCATATATAGCACAAGAGGGAATAAACCTAAGCTATTAATAAACCTAAGCTATTAATGTAACTTAAAAAGCATACACTCAGTCCAAGCTTAAGTTTTCCATTCCAGTATTTCAGGTGCTCAGTTTGAACTGCAGCACTCAGGTCTTTGAGCTGGTTCAATTTGAGAAGAATATGGTTTTAAAGTGCAAAGGTAACAGAACAGCCACAGTTAAAAGGTAAGTATTTTAAACAACATAGAAAGGAAAGGAGTATGCAAATATAAAGTTATACCGCATTGAAGCAGCAAAATACTGCTCTCCAATATCTCATTATTTCATTGCAGGTGAATTGATTAAAATTATTTTGGTTAAGGGTATTTCCCTTTTACAATTGGCATTCAATCACTTTCTTATAAATAAGAAGTAAACATTTTCAAATTAAAAGTAAAGTTATGAAGTGATAGAATGAGAGGAAACAGCCTCAAATGGCACTAGATGAGGTTTAGATTGGATATTAGGAAAAAAATATATCACTGAAAGGATTGTCAAGGATTGGAAGAGGCTGTCCAGGGATGTGGTGAAGTCACCATTCGAGGTGATATTTAAAATACATGAATATGTGGCATCTAGGGACATGGTTAAATGGTGGGTTTGGAAGTGCTGGGTTAATAGTCCAGTTCAACGATCTTAGAGGGGTTTTTTTTCAACCTCAAGTATTCCAATTCTATGATATGATCCTTTCCAGTCTACCTGATTTAATTCCCCACCATTTGGCAAAAATCAGAAATAATTTTTTAACAAGACCAGAAGGACTCTGTGGAGTACTTAGAAAATTTGTTACAGAGCTGAAACAGACCCTCGCACTCAAGTGGAAGCTGCAAAGGCTTCCCTGGCTTCAAGACACAAACCATTGTTACAGCACAGCAGTTGCAGATAGCAGGTACCATGCAGGTACCACGGAAGTTTACTCCCAGAGTGCAAATGAATACAGTTTGTGAAAAAAAAGGCAAACATGAAATAAATGTTACATTAGCACATATTCAAAAAGCCAGTAAGTACCTCACAAATCTAATTTGTCATTTCTTGCTGTTTTCAAATAGCAGGGGCAAATGTGCTTGTGAGGTTTACCTGACAAAGATTTCTGATTAATGCCTGTAAGGAAATGCAGATAGTTAATATAGGGGATCTCCTACAGTCTTAACTTCAAATTGGTCCTAAACTACTGATACTCTCCAGTGAAGCAAACACCAGCCCCATTTTTCATTATGTTTTCAGCAAATTATCTCAAACTCTTTGAGTTCCCTCAGTGTAAATAAGAGGCCACAGATATTTGCCCTGAAGCACTGACCATTAGTCTAAGAAAGACTGTGGCAGAATTATTGTAAAGAGCTAGACAGAATGAAGTACCTTACAGTAGCAAAAGCTTTTGATTCCATAAATGAAGCTATTTTTCAATATATAGAAGAAAATTTTCAACAAACATCACAAATAGTCATTTTTTATAGTTTTAGGAGAAGAGGTTGTCTGCAGCAGAAATACTCAAATTACCAGTTCAGAAGTTTGGAGCGAGACAGATCATGAGCCTTCTCAAATTTCTTCCGTTTCCTGATTTTGAGGAAATGTGTTTCCTTGGCATATAGCTTCCTGTTTTGGTGTGGCTGACACAATTACTTATGTGACCAGTGAAAGAAAGGCTGCACAAAAACATTCAGTGTTTTTTCAGCCCTAACTCCACTTCGGCTTCTTGCAGTTAAAGGGGAACCTTTTAGTTGACTAAAAGGTAGGAAGAAAAAGTGCTCAAGACCTAAAGAAAGAACTGTAATTTGTGCTGCTTCCTTCAACTTCTTCTAAATAATTTTATAAATATAAATATATATATTTATAATGTCATTTTATAAACAATGCAATCTTAATCAGCAATGCTATCTGGACTACGACAAAGCTATGATTTTTTTTTTTTTTTTAAGCAACAGTATTTAGTTCCAAATCAATAGGATGTCTATCAATATTAAAAACCAAAACAATGCCAAGAAGAGCATACTTTAGGGTATAATAGGATTAAAACTGAAAGCAAAATAGGTCCTTAATTTTTCTTTCCTTGAGATCACAAATTTGAAGGATTTTAGGATGTGACTTAGTTAAAATAGTAATTTGAGTTTAGACATTGTTTCCTATCTTTTATAATTCCACATTAGATCATTAATTTTACTGTCATTTTTTGTTAACCCTTAAATAATTCCTTATTGTCTGAATACAGTAACTCATATCGTGTGCCATCTCTAGTTATACAAGAGGTTAAAACCTCCCAAGAAACACTGTGACCTCTAAAAACAATAGTCATTCAGGTTATTTTTAAAGTCTTCTTAAAGATTTCTGGTTTTCACTATATGGTAGGGGTTTCAAAGCCAGTGTATGTCCTTTAACCACTGATGGAAAAAAAAGTGAAAATAACTAAGAGAGACAAACCAAGAAAACACATGAACAGCTACCCATAAAGACCAGATACTGGTAAATCACAGCATTAATGTTCATGACTCGAACACTGAGTCTAAGCTCATCCTCTTATCTCACTCTTCTTTCAGTCTTTGTATACGTCACTGAGACTGCAAAATTAAGTGACATCATGTCTTGGTGTATATGATCATTTTTGTGTGCAGTAAATTCTTTTGTATGAGAACTCTGAGGCAGGGTGCATGCCTTTCCCTCTGTTGTTACAGACTCCTCGTGCATAATGCCTACAGCAGCTCCCCTCTGCCTTTTTGCGCTGCCCTCCGTTAAAATATCTGTCAAACATTCAGGGCTGTTTTTCCTGGTGTATAGGCTGATGGCACCCAAGCACTGGGCTCTGAGGCCGTATGACAAAAATGCACACTAAATACCCCAGGGCATGCAGCGTCATTTCAATTCCTGCACCATAACCTGTGGCACTCTACCACGTTAGCACTGTCCCCCTACTTACCCGTGCCACCCACAAGCTGTACAAAGGTACAGAGACTGCATCCAGCAGCAACAACGAGTTATTCTGCATAGTGTGGGATATTAAGGGCTTTGATGCGCACGGGGATGCAGAGCACAGCACAGAGGAGAGCAGGCATGGCAGATCCCTTGGCTTCAAAAAACTCCACATGGACACACCTGGCTCTAGGGGCAGCAAAGGGAACAATGAAATCATACCGACAAAGCAACACATAGAGTCAGTTTGGGTATTACGTAGAGCTGTGGACAAATGAAGAAAGAGGTAGCTGCAAAAGCAAGTTAATGAAAATCAGAAAATGATCCCTAGTGGATCCTGAAGGGAAGAAGAACAATTCCTTGACCTCATCTGCCTCATAGTGAAGAGCCTCACATGTTCCCTTCGTGTTGCCGCCTACCAGCATGAAACCTGCTACATTATGGCCCAGAGGAGCTGGAGAAGCATGAGCGCAGTACCAGGAAAAGGGGTACAAACTAAGTTTCTGAAATATGTTCTGTAAGGATGCATTCCTCCTTGTTCACTTGTAATTATATCTGAACCAGTTATGATTCTTTCAGTAGAATATTAATGTTTCAGTTGACATATTTTTAACAAATTCTTGGGTTTATATCTTTTTCATGTGTTTCCCATGTTACATATGTTCACAAGCTACAGAAGGGAGGGGGCACCTGTATTACACAAACATCATTTAAGAACTTCTTATCCATATTTTTAAATTTTTCAGTTAATACTGAGATGCTCCAAAAGTCTGAAAATTGTCCAGCAGCACATCTTGATTGTAACATTTCCTATGGTATGGACTAATAAGAGATGCTTCCTAAGGGACTTCACAAATTCTCTTGTATCGATCACTGCTGGAAATTTTATGTATGGAGGAAAGATGAGATAAAAGGCCATTTCCTTTGATAGCAGAGACTTCAAAAGGATGATTCTGATTAAAATATCTCTGATGCCAGAGAATGCTAAATGCTTCTGTAGCTCACTTTGACTTCACAGGGTTGCCTTTTTATAATGGAACAAAAAAGGATGAAGACCATCTGAAGTACCTGAATTTTATGAAAGAAAAAAAAATCCATATGCATATAAACTAATATGGATTGTTAAGCCAGGCATTTTAAAATCTGAGTTGTACTAAAATAGGGGCCACTTTGGAAATGGAATAACTAATGCCATCAATTTTCATTGTAAAATATTATTTGGACATAATCAAAGCACAATGTTGTACTTCATGTAGGAGCTCTCCAGAGTATGATGCTGGTTTCATAAATGTGAGAAAGGGATGAATATGTGAGAAAGAAAGATATAAGAATATATAAGAAAGGTGGTAGCACTGCAAAAGTTAAATTCTGACATATATGTCACGGTCGTGGAGGATTTGCAGAGCACACAAGACCCAAGGTGATATTTACTTGTAACTCAAGTATGTGTGAAGTGAATATTGTGGCATGGTGGCACTTGGTAAGTCAAGTTCAATATGTTCACTTTCATGATGCTCATATTAGACATTTAAAAAGATTCAGAATGAATAATAGGCATAAAAACAGGTCAGTGTTTTCTAAGTGTTAAAAAAGCTGCTAGTATTTGATGCTTTCAAGTCCTCAAACATAACCTCAGTATTTGTTCAAATTCCTGTTTTATTTCCGAAGATGAGCACAGATAGGACAAGGTACTATATAACTGATCCACAAAAAATATGAAGCCATTAATAAAGCACGACAGGAATGCAGCATCTTAGTGTTTAAAGAGGTACAAATTCTATTGACGTGTCACTTGTGTACTGGAGTCTCACAAAAATGGCAGAAATGCCATCTTAGAATTCTCACATCCTGTCCTATCACTGCAAGCTGGTGTATGGGGCTGAACCACAACAGCATCCATAGCCTTTGGTGCTTGAACACAGCAGAGGATATTTGGCCCTGTCTCGTAATAAAGTGTAACTAGGAACAGTTTTACCAAAGCAGGTCAAAAGGTCCTCTGAATCAACCACCCAACAGAGGCCCCTGGAAGTGACCCAGGAATGCACACAGAGAAACCTCTCACGGATACTTTCCCAGTCTCGAGTGTCTCCACATTCAAGATGCCTTCAGCCCAAAATACACAAATTGCAATATTTTTCTTTGTAAATATTTCTCAGTTTTAATGTTTCTCGGTCCATATGCTAAAATAGCACTGTGCGAACAGCTGCCCAAAGCCACATTTGTCTGCCACCAACAAAAGCATGCTTGGTTCTACTGGCAATTTCTTCTCTGAATTTCAGTGAATTTCAATTTTCAGCATGCAAAACACGCTCTACAGAGGGTTTTTTTCAGTTGTTGAAGTACAATATCTGGTTTATCAGAGCACTTATAAGACACATCTAAGCATGTCCATATACTTGCTTATGTTGAGTATTGAAGTGAAAGTGATTATCTTTCATGCAAGTTTGGATGAAACTTTTTCATTCAACAAAATCATACACAACTGCAATCTAAAAATGCATGGGCACAGTAAAAATAATAATAAAAAAACCCTTTGAAAATATTATTTTGCAGATAACAGAAAAGAAATGAAACAATATGAAGGGTTTGGAATTTTCAGGGGCATTTCAATGTAAAACATTTTTGACTGGAGTATTTTAATTAGGTACCCATTCAGTCTCATCATTTGAACCTACCTCTTTCTTTCCTGAGTTTGCACTGTTCATCTTAAGATAAAATGATAGAAAATGATTGGCTTGCCAAAAACCAGCAGATCTTAAAACCATCCATGATGAAAAACTCTATGAATTATTATTTTTAAAACTCAATCTTACCCTTTTTAAATTCAATGGCATATATTCAGTTTATTCCAGGCGAGTGAGAGTGAGCCCTTGATCCATTCATTTGCATGTAATCTAACAGAGCAACATGTTTTTGAATATAAAGTAAAAGAAATCTGTTTCTTTTAACAGTAACACAGGATAAAGGACTCTCAGGGTAAAGAACTGATGAATAAGGTTAGCTTGTCAAAATTTAAATCACTGTTGGAAATAAAACCCCTTAAACCCTTCTAGAGAGGGCAGTCCAGTAAACATTTTGTTTATGAACTCTGACTGTGCACTCTGTGTATACAAAGTTCTTGGAAGTGGTTCTCCGTCTGACACCAATAACTTGTGACCCATTCACAGATATAAAAGCCTCTGGTCTATTCTGTGGCCCAACAGAAAATAGCATACTGCTTAGAAGCAAAAACTAAACTAATATAAACACAAGGAACTTTTATTAAAAACTTCAGTTAGATCAAATAAAGATTTTATCTTCTCCTGTTCAAGCGTGTGAATACACAGAGTTTAAGGAGTGGAATATCCATCATTATGCTGAAAACACCCCAACTACTTAGACCACAGTCTATCTTTCAATGTGTGAATGAAGCTACAAACTGAAGTTAGTCTCTTGCATAAACATTTTTCTCGGTTAAATCTAAAAAAAAATCCTCGAAAATTAGGTGAAAGAATAGCATTTGTTTTTGACTTTTTTATAAAGCAAACCAGAAAGAAATGAAGTGTAAATTTGCATGTGTAATTCATTTTTCAGAAAGTAAACCAATACAGGAAAAAAATCACATAAAGGGGTGTTAGTTCTACTTAACCTCAAACTGAAAATGGTGGCTAAGGTTGCTGGAAATTGAGTTACACAGATTACTTACTACAGATTGGTAAAATTATTTTAAAAAATCTCAACAATAGAGAATTGCAAATCACCTTTAAATAGACAAGTATTGGTCAATTAAAAAAAATGGAGAAACATTTCAATTTCCCCTCTTTGGGATTTCATAAATGGAAGTAAATAAAAAAAGGTGGTTTGAAAAACATAATTTTAGTGCAATATATTATGCAGGGAGATTAATTTCTCATACAGAAAGCATTGGTCCATTCCTCCTATTTGAAACTATTCTCTACCTTTTAGGTACCAAGTACCTGCTCTGTCTCTTGAAGAAGCACTGGAGGATATAATTGAGATGAGATGCCCATTGATATCCTGGACAAGCTCTGCTGATTTTTCCAAATGGCCTGTATTAGTACTGAAGAGGCAAGGAAGGTCTCTATATCACTTAGGGTTTGTGTTTTTTTTTTTTTTCTTTATTTGAGCAATATATATATATTATTTTTCCATCAAAATATTGCTATATAAGGAAGACAAGTAATACATCTACAAGAATCAAGGCATTAACCTCATGCTTCTTATAAAAAAATATTGAACTTTAAACCCAGAACTCAAAGTTGTGTTGAATTAAATTAACACAACAAAAAAACCACAAAAAACCAAACCAGCTGTTACCTAGCCTAGTCATAATCACAATACTTTATATTTTATCAGTATTATTTCTACACAGAAGTATGGGCATTTCACCCAAAGGGTGAAGCAGTAAATGAACATAGCTCTGTCCTGGCTCCAGTAATCCTTCCCTATGAGCCTCCCTTCTTTTCACAATGTGACTCCTCACTTCTATCATGACCCACCCACACACAGTCCCTCCTAATTTGCATTTATTTGAAGCTTTTAATCCTCACCTCTGAAAGACTCCGAAGCCTGCTTAACTTCAGTGTTGTTCTGGACTCCTCAATTTTCTCCATCTCTTCACACATTTAATCCTGTCCAAGCAGCTCCCTTGCCATTCCTATAGCCGTGTATCAAGCACTAGAAGTGTTTTCTTTCTCAAAAGGTATTGGTCTGTTATGAAACTCACTTAATAAAGAAGTTGCTAAATCTATATGCACAGACATACCTGTAAAACATGTATGCATATACAGGCACACCAATCTTGATAAATTATCTGTCTCCAGTAGAATCAGTGCATTGAATGTTATTGATAGATTAGTAGCTATACTCTTGGACAAAGAGTTTGTCTCCTCCCTCCTCCCCCATTCTGTACAAAAATAAAAATTACAGTAGCATTCAACGGATAATTATATGCAGACTTAAAAGTAGTCACCCCAATGTGCCCTAGAAATTACTCATGAAAAGGATTATTCATGTATTGCCCTAACATGTGTCACTCAGCCAGAAGTGATGTCTGACTTAACTGAAAGTATTGATTTGTTACCCTGAAATTATTATTTTTTTTCAAAAGTCATTTATAATGTATTCCAAAGCACTAGTCACAGAAGACAGAGCACTTGAGCTTTAATCAGCATTTAAGTTCCCCCCTGCTCTTCTGTCATGCTATCATTCATAGATAACTAAAGACAAAAATATTTTCAGGAGTCCTTGAGGACTGCAAGGCGTTGTCTTTTAGAGTCTGCTCCACAGAGCAGAGCAGCTTTTAACCAAGTGAACATTCATGGACATGTGAGAATGTCTCAGGCATCCTGGAGACAAAGTTTCAGCAGTAGGTCCAATAACATTTCAAGAAATGATCAAGAAAACTCATAAAAAATCTGGAGGACAGGCTTAGCTCCCAAATTAATCTGCCTGCAGTAAAATAATCTTGTGAAGAGAAATCGTCTTCTACATAGGACTAAATATCTTTTTTAATAGGTCCCCTGGGGTCTAGACTGATGACTAAATTGAACAATAACAAATTATTCTATTTAACTCCCATGTGCTGCTTGTTTTAGTTATTTACTAGGTAATGAAATAAATTCATGTCTTAGTGTTTAAACCCTGCCTTTTTAGGTCCTAATATCCAAGCTTGCAGTCATCAGAGAAAAACATATAAGTTTAATTCTCCCTACACCATATGGAAAACGTAGATAATTTATTTAAGACTTGGTCAAAAAAAAATTAATAGTTGTTCTCTTTAGCATTTTTCTCCAAGCTCTGGTCTCCCACTCATCAAAAAAAAGTACAGCTAGTTGTAGAGTTCCATGGAGTTTTTTTTGTGTATACCCTGAGTTTCTATCCATGGAAATACATCATTAACAGAGACTGGGGAAAAGTTTTGTATCAAGTCATGGGGTAAGGACGAGGAGCCACAAGGAAGAGAGACATTTCACATATACAGCAGAGTGCCGCTTAGTCAAGGTGACTTTTGAAGCAGCGAGCACAGATCTCTGACACAGGGATTGAACATCTCCCTGAAACCCAGCTCTGGCTAATTACAGCAGCGAGAATGGGCATTTTGGGAGCCTGAGGACAGCTGAGAAAGCTTCTTTTAATGACTTACCTATATCTGCGCTTGCCTGATCATTCAGATCAGAAGCTACAGTTGGCAAACATGATTTCAGCTTGCCAGCAAGCCAGAAGCTAAAAGCTGATTTAATAGAATGTGTGTTACAGCCATATTTCTCAGGGCAAGGAAAAATTACAAGAAATCATATGCTTTGGAACAGTCTCATTCTGGTCATTGATCAGGTGTTTCTGGATCACAGAGCTGTCCACAGTGATAATGCAGCAGTATTCACCAAACAAAGAACTTACCAGGTGCATACATAACCTAACAGCTTTGAGAATAAATCTTTGATACTAAGAGAAAATACTTCTTTCCTATAAATATTTGCTCTGTAGCAAAGCATATCATGCTGATATGACTATTTCCTTTATCACAATAATAAAAGTACAGAGCGTGGTTATTCATATTAGAAATTTATCTTCATAATTTAAACCCAAGTGTTAACTTGTTTAAACATGCCCATTATTTTTAATAACTTCTGCCCTAAATGACAGGTTTTCTTAGTCATTTTGAAGTGAGATAAAATAATAAATGATAGTTAATAAAACTATCCAATGCAAATCTATTTCTTTACTTTCTTACTACATCTTTACCTGTTCCCAGGCAGACTTCCCAGTCAGGGAACAGCTATAATGTGAACTGGGAGTTTGTATCATGCATATCCTGGTCCATAGTTGTCCTGATTCAGAATTTCACAGTTTTCTGTGAGTCAGGCAGAGTCAGTGCAGGATAAGAACGTGACTGTCATTATCACCCACAGGAGAAATTGCTCCTTGATGCTGCTCCTGCCCTGGTTACCTCCCACCCAAGAGTGGATTCAACTGTGAATTCCCCTGCCAGTTCTACAAAAACAGGTATCAGCAGTTTCCTGTTAATTTCCTTGGAGGCAAATTGAAACAAGACAAACTTCAGTCAGGACCTTCAGCCCCAGCTTGATGGAAGTAGTCCATCAGTAGGCTTGGAAGTTAAAGCCCAGCACTTAAATATCTAATGCATAAGTAACATTAGGCCCAAGACAGAGGGGTTTGAATCACTGAGGATTGAAAGTTGCATCACTCATCTCTACGCATCTTGAAACATTCTTCGAAAAGAACATAAAACACTCAGGAAAACAAGGATGCCAAGAAGCTGCATTTTAAATAGTTAAACCCACAAAGTCCAATACAGTTAGATCCTTGGGGGTTTTTATTGTTGTTGTTGTGGGGTTTTTTTTCTTTTTTAATTTGTTTTTCTTGTTTGTTTATTTTTAACTGCAGCAAACAAGCACATAAGTGCATTTCCACACACAGACTTTATGTTCTCTGTTTAGGACACTAGTATATATTACAGAGAGCTGGCAGTCAATGACAGAAACTGAGAGAAGGGAAGAATTTCTGATATACCCTAACATAAATCATTTACCACTTACTTCAAATATTCAGCTTACTTGAAGAAAATGAACAGTGTCTGATTATTCCTAATGACAAATTATTCTGCAACACTGAAAGAAAAATGTAAAAGCACAGGTAGGTAATTATTCCTTAAAAGCAATCCAGACTAACATTTATAAATGACAGCGTTAATCACAAGCATTCACTGTAAGAGAAAAAATGTGATGAACTAGAGCAAATGGTTTTCATGCATGTGGTTACAGAGTCAGCAAGCAGAAATTCTCAGAGTACAATTTCTTATTTAGAATTACATAACTATCCATTTTTATCAGCTCTAAATGCTTTCAGTTCTCTTTCAAATTTCTACATCCAAGTGCCACTTCAAGAGGATTACTCTCCATTCTAGCAGTGAAGACACAAAACTTTACATGGCTTCTAATGCAAATTTTAGGAAGTGCACTTGTTTCCAGATATTTACATTCTTTAGCTAACCAGTACAATACAACAGGTTGAAAAAACAAAACAAAACAACAAAACAAAAAAGCCTAACACACAATATGAAAAATATTTTAAATCAGTGTTTTTTTCCCCTCTCCCTTTTCAAATCAAAATTACTTTGGTGTTTTTATCTATCATACTGAAAATAAATAAAGTTAGGTAGATAGGCAAGTATGATGCAGAAACGTCTCTAGTTAAACAACAAGTTTTCACTTATGGTATTTTCATATCTGTATTTTGACAGATGTGCCAGGTTCAAAGGCAATAGTTTCACAGCTAACTAAGCAAATTTCAGAAGTCAAAGCATGTGTTACAGAACTGAGGCACTGCACCACCAGCAACCTAAAAGTTATTAGAAAATATTAAATATTAGAACATAATTTTGACTTGCAGAACTTGAAGATCTTCCAGATAGGTTAAAAACAACAGTGCTACAAAAATATCCTTCTGTGAAGACAGTGTTCCCCTTATTACTCATTGGTCCTAGTCAAAAAAACGCTGGCAAGGAAGCAGCTGTGTGATAGTGAATGGCAGAAGACTGACCAAGCTTGTCAAACTGGGTTTTCATTTATGCCATCACTGCTAGTTAATCATCATTGCAGAGGATTTTTATTTTAAACATTTAGAAAATTGGCAGCTTCTAATGAAAGGTTATTTTCTAACAGAAATTTTCCTGACAAAATGAACAATTTCTGTATGAATTGAAAATGTTTTCAATACTAATACTGTTAAAAAGCAGACTTATATCAACTTTCCAGCACTTAAAACAGAAAAGTTAGTAAACAGTATAAAGCACTTTATAATAGAGCTTTTACTAGAATGGCACAGGCAAATATTTGGCACAAGAGTGTGGATTCCATGCCCTTAAGAAAACTAAAGGACAACAAGTGATTTCTATGTGCATTGCACATGAATTGACATACTTGGAACCACTGCCTTTGCAGGGAATAAAGGACCACTCCAGAGACACTAAACAGGCTTTCAGATGTATATTCATATACCTTTAGGGACATAAAACTCTAAAAATAACTGACAAAGTGACTGAGAGTGTCTCTTGAAATATCTATCTATTTTGCTTGCATGCTTAGCCAACCAGGAAAAAGGGAGCTGTGAATCAAAAGCTATGAAGCCGCAGTTATTTTGAGAAGGGTGCTAACCACGACCACAGAGTCTCTGCAGTACATTTGCCTCGTGTGCAGCAGCCTTGCATGAGCTCGTGGCTCCTATAATCCTGCAAACACCTGGGTCACTCACACAGCGTGAGTCAGGCAGATCTGCCAAAACTAGAATGAGTTTGTTTAATCACGCCCCATTTTGTGGCTCCTCCATTGCTCTGAACAATGAACAGACAGACAGGACTCCAGGCAACACAGCCTTCTGTTAGCATTGCCTGAGTCATAGAATTAATCCCAAAACATTGGCATAAAACCTGCAACCCAAGATGTCAAGAGGAAGTAATGAAGTAGGAAAAAAGATAGAAAAAAATGTCCTATAAAGGAAAGGACTACGGAGTTTATTTAAAATAAATAAATAACCAAGTTATACATACACACCAAGTTGCAGATTCATGCTGCCACTGATTGGCAGGAAATATAGAGACACCAAAAAACATTCCAGCGAAAAGTTCCACATTCAAATGAGCATCAATCAATAGATGTACTAGGTACTTCTACCGTGGATGAGGTAATTATCCATTCTGAATAATTTAGCATTGTATCAAGACTCAGTTTGAAATAAGCCCCAGCACATTTCATTAAATATCAGCAGTAGCCAAATGATGAACTGTTACTGCTGTAACTATTTTAATTTCTGGGATAACAAAATAAATAAGAGAACCATTGATCTTGAATAATACTATTTTGTTTTGTGAGGAATCAATATAATTTGAGAACTTGTGAGGGGCTACATGATGAACATTTTCATGATGTAACTGAACATTTTCTATCTAAACTGAAATACCTTTCATTATAGTTCATGCAAAAAAAAAAAAAACCCTACTGAAATCAGTTCTTTATTTCCTATGAAAAGTCTGGTCAAAGGAGCTAACAAGTAAAAAAAAAGTGATTCTGACATAAATACCATTAAAAAAAATGATGTTTTATTATGCAGTTAAACATGAAGTGCTATATATAAGTAGTACCAAACACCCTCTCACTAAAGCTATACATAGAAAAATATTTTAGCATAGAGTTGTGATAACTATAATGACTTTAGTGCCCTGAAGACATGTAGGTACGTAGCTGTCACAAGTTATATTTGTTAGTGATAATGACTTAAAGACTACAATGAACTTTTTTTTTTTTACGCTGGTTTTAGTAATGTAGTATAATTACAGAAGAGGAATTATATCTCTTCAGCACAACTAATAAATTTTGATAAACTCCCATGCAAAACCCACTGAAGGAAATAAGGCATAAGAGAGCTGCCACTACTAGAGTATAACTAAAAGCATCATTTCTGCAGAATCCCATTGTAAGATTGCAGACTATTTTTTACTTCAAGTTAACTTTTGGGTCCACTAACTAGACCAGAAATCTTTGGTCTTTCTAGTCAAGACAGACTCCAAAAACATGACCTTAGAACAAAATTAAAAAGGAAAACTCAGGTCAGTTACCCTCAGAGTAATTATTCAGTTTAGAACATTATTTGACCAATATTTAAAACATGGTTTTCGTTTGACATTTGACTGTCACAGAACACAGGAATGTCAGTCTAAAATTGTTTGGGTTTTTTTTTTTTTGGTTTTTTTTTTTGTTGTTGTTAATAGGTACACTGCAAATGTGAGGTTATATTTACATCTGATACAATTTATTTACTATTTCCATTCAGCATTTATGCATGTTCACTAAAAAAAATCTGGTCACAATGGAAGCGCTTGCTTTACCTTAACTGCAAATACAAGAACAACTCTGACTACTTAGCCACGTGAAGAGGAAGGGGAATTGTTTTCTCTGTTTCAAATAATTTGCATGAGGTATAGAATTTCTTAGCCTGCTAACAATAAGGTCTGCTGATTTAATCTACATAAATAATTGCTAAAGTATATCTCTGAGTTACGTCCCTCTTAAAATCATGGCAGTGCTCTTTCCATGTATTAGTAGAGATGACAAGTGTGCTCATAAAAGACTTATGTCTTACATGGGAATATCTGTGTTAGGTCAAATACAGTACCATGCAGAAAAATCCCCCTCAGCAGTGCCACAAACTGTGAAAAGAAAATGTGAGAGAAGATATTCAGTACCATCTCCACTGGATCAATTTCTAGGTCAATTGTTTGTCCTTTAAAAAATGTCAAAGCAAGACAAATGTTCACAACTCTAGTTCTTTTAAATAATGTGCTACAGTTGAAATCTCAACTATGCCTTTTTGTAGCTTCTGACATTATTTTATGTTGAAGAATAAGTTTGTCCAGTGTGAGGAGAGAAATGTAAAATAAGAATAAAGAGTCCTTAGGTTAATACCCTGGCTCTGACGCACACATCATACGGCAGCATACAGCAAAAAGGCTGTGGTGATCTCACAACTTCAGGGCAAAGGATTTGGAGAATGGGTTGTTGATACCTGCCTCTTTAAACTATGCTTCTGCCATTCATTCCATATGCTATTGCAGAGCTTTCATCCCTTTAAGGAAGTAATTCTTTCTGGGATCTCTTCTAAAGTAGGTAATTTGACCTTTATTAATTTTTGCAGGAATTTCCTTCACTCACATAAGCGCTGATTAGTTGAAGCCCTGAAACAGTCTACAGTGAAAGACAGAAGTTTCTCATTGAGGCAAAAGAGCTCTTCTTTTTAGCCAATTAGCCAATGGTAATTGTTCCATGAAGTTAAACAAGATTAGGCTTCCGCTAAAAAAGGTAGGTTCTGCTTTGAAAAACTTGGACACACAGTTCTGAAATATGAATACAATGTGAGTGAGGCAATTTAAGCCAGCTGCTAAACTGTGACAGTTTTCTAGTCCTGGTTATTAACACGTACCTGTCCTGTAAGGATTAATGAGACCCTTGGGAACTAATAAATCTTTCCAAGTAGCATTAAGCAACCTCACTCTTACAGATGCTGAATGTCTTAATGACCAAAAAAAAAAAAAAAAGCTTAGCTTCTTTCAGCATTTCACATTATTCATTTCACTACCTACATACTGATGGATACAAGACATTGAAAAAACACATGTATTCAAAACCACTTTCTTCAGCCTCATGATTTTGATTTTTTTCTCATATTTTTGTTTGTGGAGCTCCGTAGATTGTGCTGGCTTACACCAGGAGGGAATTAACACTTCTGGACACTCTTTCTCCTACCACCCTCTGTCTCTTCAAAGCTGACCCATGCATCCAGCCTTCCTGTTCCATGAGGATCATCACACAGGGTGGCACAAAGTACATACAAAACGTACTTTAACTCACTTTTAATGAAATTATATGCCTAGGTAGCAACAAAGCTCCAGTATGTGACTTGTGTTGAAAGAAAAAATGTACGTTACTTAGCAGGGTCGGCCAAGTAGCACAAAAAGCATCTTCTAATCTCACCAAATGATTCTGTAGCAAAAGGGAGAGAGCCTAATACTGTTAGAATCAGTATTGCTGAACAAAAAGACAAAAATAAGCTCCATTTTACTTCATTTTTTTTTCTACAGACCAATCCATTAAGCCCTTACATAGATACAGAATTTATTAAAAAAAATGTGGAATAATAATTTAGAGAAATAAAGTATCAAGCATTGAATTGTGATTGTGACAAGTAGCTTACAATAGTTCGATGTCTATGCACAGTGTAACATATGGATCCTAAAACTGATAGGTCTTTTCTATTCATATCCAAACATGAATGACACCAAATGGAATGGCAATTAAACAGTTAAGTGATATGATAATGTGAGGTTTCTGTGTCATTGGGCAATATAAATAGTACAAGGACCCTGACAATAGCAGAACTTTCATTCTGTAAATCAATATTTTACATGTTTAATTGAAGTCAGGAAATAACATTAGCTCTGTACATTTACCAAGAAAGAAAGCAACGAGCAACCAAACCAATCATATCTCTTATTCAAATGGAAAAGTGGCAAACCCCAAACATGCCGATCAGTTTTAAAAATGAGCATTTTAAGAAAAAATATTAAATTGGAAGACTGATATTTTTATACACAAAGGTAGAAAGATTCTGTTGTCTCTTTTGACTTCTGGTAATAAACTGGGCATCAGCAATGCCAAAGTTGGCAGAACAACAGATCCTAACAAGAATTGTGAAATGGTCAAAACTGACCCATCTGTCTTAAAACAAAATGAAAAATATATTTGATTAGAGCTGTTTTCACATTCTCATAAGTGTCTCTGAATCTTTTACATATTGAAAGAAAAGAGTATATAAAATCATATTAAATCTGATATTTTAAGAAGAGTTTACTGCAGGTTTTCATTGGCCTTTAGGTTAGCATCTGAATTTTAATGAAAAGTGCATTCTATTTATCCAAATCCTAGCTGTTCAGAAAGTGGTCTGCATATACATGCAGAGCTAAACAGTTTGTGAATAATGCAGTGCTAATAACTAGAACAAGTATAAAAAAGCAAACAAACAAAAAAAAACCCACAACAAAATAACCAAGCAATTAATAAATCGTGACTCCAAGATCCTCTATGAAATAAAACTTAAAGCCTTGATAAAATCCATGTAATATCAATTTTCCAGTCATTTTAGCAAGCATATGGAACACTTATTGTTTTCATGCTTTCACTAAATTATCCTGTTTCCAGCAACCTACTTCAATATGGTATCACCCACTAGTGTGCTGGAAGAAAAAAAAAAAAAAACCAAACCAAAAACAAACCAAAAAACCCACCAAAATACCTCCATAAAAAAACAGGAAAAAATATTTCTATTAAACCTGCATCAGCTGGAGAAGAAACAACTCCAGCTTTAGTTACCCCTGGATCGGAATAGGAAATCATATTTTTTTAGTGCCATTCTGAAAATTTCACCTTTTCAGGAGGATATTCTTGCAAGATGTTTTTGTGGAAGAGGGTGCAGTGGCAGCTGTGGCTACAGGCAGGGTCAGACCTGTGGGAGCACAGAGACACGACATCTGAGCACCTCTCTCGAAGCCTCCTTCCCAGAAACCTTGGGGGAATGTTTATGATCAAAGCTTCTCTTCCAAAGGAGAGAAGAAGAAATGCTGCCTTGGCCGTGGGAAGTATATGTAGATCTCAGTGTCATCCCTCTCTTTCCCTGCCAGATTTCCTGCACAAGTTTCTCCTCCTCCACCCCCAAGCTTAGATGTGATACTGCGCAGATGAAGTCAAACCCACTCATTTTGTCTTTGGGATGGCAAGAAACAAACTCATCCATCACTTTCTGCCATCCAGGCCTCCAGTATCATCACCAATATGCTGTCCTGGGAAAACATTTGCCTACTGTCAGCTAGCTGACAGCAGCTGTGCTTTTTTGTATTTTAAGATTCCCTGTAATATAGGACAGCTATCATTAAAATTATCCTAGATTCTCTTTATACCTATCTAGAATTTAAAGCTTCATGTCAAAGTATACTTGTCTGTATGAAAAATTAACTGAAGCTATCTTAAGTAATTAATTTTTGTTATTATTATATCCTGTTTTTCACATATTTTGGCATCAGTGTTAATTTATTCAACTTAGACCTACTTTGCAGCATGGCAAAGTATTTTGCATTGCAGGAATGTGCTAATTAATGAAAAGATTTATCAAATGTTTAGCATACCTTTATTTTTCAATTTTTGACATTTGACTGAAATTAAAATGCCTCATTAAGGATGACATGTTGCATATGATGCAAACACACATAGCATATGATCTCATGTTGACATAAAGAGTGCAGGATATTATCAGATTCCTCTCTTTAGCCCCTTTCTGTTTCTCATGGCACTCTACCAACCAAAAATATTTTCCAAGCAGTAAACGGTAAAACAAATATTTGCTTAACTACAAAACTGCCTTTTACTTGAATTTCATGTTTATTCTAATATTCACTTGAACACATTTAATTTTCCAAGACTGCTACTACTGCCATTACTACTTTCTGTAACATTACATGTAAATACCTAGATTTTTAAGCTTTATACCCCAAGATCATGAACTGTAATAGTCATAGTTATTTAAATATGCTACCGTTTTTTAAAGTATTCAACCGCTTATTTGAAAGCTGTACATTATTATATTCTACTTACTGACATTAATCACCCAATGTCAAATCTGCAAGCTCTCCCACATTTCTGCATATATGTACAAATCGACACAGTTTTCTGCTATGTTTTACAAAGGATTCTTCCGGTTAAAGAACATCCATGTAAAAAAATATTCTTCTAGATTAAGATTTGCTAGAATAATTCAGTTAGGCCATTTGGATTAACCTATATTAAATTCTATTAAGACCTTTTCCTAAGGGTAGTGCTTTCATATAATAAAATCCTGTAAACACAAGGTCAGACAGTGAACCATGGCTAAGCTCCACAAAATTAAATTCAGGAAATGCAACGTTTTCCTTTTTTTTTCTTCTAATCCTTGGATAAGTCATGGTCAATGCTACATAGGAAATACTTGGCAGACTGTCCTTTCATGCTTGTGGCAGCAAACAAACTGCAATCCCCTCTAGCAGGGCATAATGGGACTCTTGCCCCTGTAACAAAGTTCTCCAGGCTTTCACATCCAGGCTTCTCCAAGGAAACTGCAAGGCTAGGGAGTGGAAGGCCTGCCATTGACACATTTTTTCTCTTTCCTTGGCAGTGGTGTAGAGAGTAGCCAAGACTGAAAAGAAAGTCCATTATTTTAGTCCTGGCCTCAAAACTATCAGAGTCCTGTAATATCAGAAGTACAATACACCAAGCATGAATAGAAAGTGCTTACTTGGTATTAAAAAAGTATTTTGTAGAACACCCAATATTAACTCTGAAGATCATCTACACCGAGGTCAACGGTTACAAAAGAATGAGTCATCACAAAATCTGTGTCTGAAACTCTTTATGTCAGCTATCTTCATTGGTTGAGAACAAAATTCTCCAAGTCTTAGAGAATTAAAGTATTTCATGCTCTAACTTGCAGAAATGTGGTGTGAAACAGGCATTTTCACAATGATGATTGCACTCCTAGCTGGAAATAATCCTTTGGGTTTTAATCACAGAATCACAAGATTGGAAAAGATCTTCAAGATCAAGTGCAACCCATAGCCTAACCCCTCAACTAAAGCATGGCACTGAGTGCCACATCCAGTCTTTTTTTAAACACATCCAGGAATGGTGACTCCACCACCTCCCTGGGCAGATCATTTCAATACTTTATCACTCTTTCAGTAAAAAACGTTTTCCTGGTTTCCAGTCTATATTTCCCTTGGTGCAGGTTGAGACTCTATCCTCTCATTCTGTCAGCTGCTGCCTGAAGAAAGAGACCAACTCCCACCTGACTACAGCCACCTTTCAGGGACCTGTGTAGAGTGATAAGGTCACCTCTGAGTCTCCTTTTCTCCAGGCTGAACAACCTAGAGAAAGAACCATGAAGCTTTGCATGAAGCTTTTGAGGTCTACTGCTCCTGATTTTTCTAATATCATGACGGGGGAAAAAAAAAGTGTTATACAATAAAGAATTTGGCAAAAGCTAGTAAAAAATTTATCTTATTTTGCAAGGTAATAAATCCAATATCACTGAACAATTAATTACATACATTAGAAAGTAGATTCAATGCTATGTCTGGTAGCCTTTTACCAGGAAAATCATTCTAAATCTGTGTAAAATGGGAAATGTGGCAAGAGATGACCCAATACACTTCTTACACTCTTTGTGGTGTCACTTAGGTATGTTTAGGGACTTTTTTTTTTTCCCAATATCCAGAGGGAAAGAGAAATAGAGGTTCATACACTTGATCCAAGACTTTATTTATTATGCCCTGAACATTTCTGAAAATGCTGCATTAGAAAGCAGGTAGGGCATAGAGTTGTCCTGTCTTGGCAAGTAGCAGAAGTACATGGATGAAACAGTACCTGGTCTACGAGCAAGGTACTCAAGTTATCCAAGAGCTGTGTCTGCAAACCCTTTAGCAAACCTATTTCTTATATAGCTATTATGCTTGAGATTTCATCTGCCTGAGGTTGAAGAGAAGTCTGTTTTTAAGAACAGGTAAATAGTATGAATATTCTGTCCACCTTAGATATATTAGTAAGCCAACCCCAGAATATTTTAATGGAATGAATCTCCTGAAACATTCAATGGGTAAATCTGGAAAGCAGTTATTGAAAGTGTGAGGGAATAAACTTTGTTTCACTATCATGTCCAAGGAACCTAGAACACTCAGCTGAACTGAAGGAAACAAGTTACTGGTAAAAATGGTAAGATCAGTGACAGAGGAGGTATGACTGACACCAAGTAAGGCTTGTTATCATCAGCACCTTGTTATCTAAAAGTCTCTCATACCTTTTCCATGTAGCATCCCATGGGCAGCTCCACACAGCTCTGGCTCTTTCTCTCCTTCTTCTCTCTCCCTTCTGCAGTCCCAGATGGCTCCTTCCTGTCCCTAGCATGGCCACCTGACCCTGCCTGTGCCGCAGTATGGCATCTTACCCTTTCTGTCCCTCGTACAACCTCCTCTCCCTCCCTCCTCACAGCACGGCCAGCAATCTCCAGCTGACCCCCCACCAGCTCACTCACTCTTTATCACACCCATGGCTGTGAGGGCAGGGCTGTTCCCACTCTTTAGTATCAACACAGCTGCAATATATCACAGGCAAGATTCAGCACCGTCTCTACCTGTCCTCCCACAGACCAGCTTTGCTGGAGGCAGAATCTCTTCACAGGACAATTTCTTTTCCTAACAGGCAGAGTTGTTAGTGAAACAATTGTTTGAAAGTACAAGGTGCTGCCAAACAATTCATTGACCAGTTAAAAAAACAAAACATGAAGACTGATTATTCCTCCTATCTTTCCACAGGTCTGCGGCAGAAAGAATTAGTCTAACACTGACAATTATATTATATAATATTTATTTTTCTTCTGTAGAGGAAATTGTGAGGTCAGTGCAAATAATTAAAATACATTTCAAGCTGATTAAAATACGTACTTTATGCAACACCCACACAGAACGAGAAATTTTGCTTCAGTAGGAAAATAGGCAATTCAGTTGTGGGCAATTTTGATGTGTGTAGTTTGAGTTGGCAGTACTCTTTGATCCATGTCCTTCAGGCAAATTTGACATCTATTTCACCTGAGGCAGGCACAGATTTTTTGAAGGGTATTTCTATATAATGAATGACTGACTGCTGGAAGTCCTGTCATTGTCCTCCCCCGCCTCTTCAGATCCGATTTGCAGACCAGGTGAATCTCATGACATGTCTCCTGCTAAATCAAGCAGGGAGAAGAAATGCCCAAAATAGTCCCCATCGCACTGACACCAGAAAATCTAGATGATGAGTGATTTGGAGAATCTGAGGAGAAACTCAGCTTAGCCTTACATTTGTTTCAGACTAGGCCAGCAATTTTGAAAAAAATTAAATAATTCAAATAGTATATTGGGTAGGTTCTGTGCAAAAAAAACCCCCACAACTCCTCTAAATAAAATCTGTTTTCCCCTCTTAGTTTTCTCATTTTCTGCTTGCTGTATGCATTTGCTGTATTTCCTTCAGTAAAACACTTCTTTGATATTGTATCTGTTTATTTTAACTATGAAATATTTATTTCTATGGCAAATACTTATATAATAGTTTTATTACACACCCAAGTTTACTTCAAGGAAGGCTGTGTGACCCATTGGTTAAGGTGATGGACATTTTTATAATTACCTACATAATTAAATTGTGGACATAAAACCAGGATCACTATCAAAACAACTGTGTTCCTTCCTAATTGTTGCCTTAGCAAAATTCTCACTCTGAATGTGTCTTCTAGTGATTACAAGGTGAACACTTCTATTTATTTGTCTTTCATTCCACACATTCTACAGTAGCAAAAATACTCTACCCATGCGTAAGAGCTAATCAATTAGGAATAAGTAAAGGATAAAATATTTCTAGAAGTACACAATATAGAGGGGGGGAAAATAAAAACTTGCCCTTTCCACATGCAATTTGATTTCCTGAAAATATGAAAACATTTCTACTCACAAGTCTGCTACAGCAATTTGAATCCTTTTTATCTTCCAAAGAGCAGCTGTGCAAGGTTTTGTTTTGTGCAAATTCAGCATAAAAATGAGAAATTAGTTACCACCTATAAATATTTTTTCTGCTTTTGATGAACAGTAAATTCTTTCAGTAGTTGTCTTAAGGAGGAAGGAATATGGCCAGAAAGATATGTGGCTTTATGTATTATTGAATGGAAATAGGGAGGTAAGTTTTTGCTTTTCCTCTGGGCAAGGAATGTTGTTCATCTCCAGCTTAGTTTTACTGATCTTTGTTTGGCCAAAACTGAAAATTCATTCATTTTAGCCACACTGAAATAATGTGGTTAGTTTGCAGAGATGATGTTTCACGCAGTGCTTAATAATGAATATCTGACTGAGTATTAAACACACAGCAAGGTATTTGATGCCTTCAAGATAAAGAACAATACCTAGAATGGAAGTTGCCTCATAAACTTCTTCGTAACATGGAGCCCTTCTGGAATATAATTTCTACTAAAATGGGAAAAAAAAATCCTCAGAGAAAAAATCTGATTAGGATAGACACATAGGCATAAATATACATATACTCTCACACAGATATACATATGTATGGTATAGATTTATACAAACCTATCTTAAGAAATTTCAGAGCAAGATTTTAAAGATAGTTAGAAATCACATGTATAAATTAAATGAGATTTTTTAAACCAAATGTTCTGCACTTACCATACAGCATACTAAAACAACCTTTAGGGGTGTGAACATACATCCTTGCTATACTGCAGGTAGACATGCAATACCTTTCTTAATACCTATCAGAAGAATAACTATGTCTCTGAAAAAACAAATGAGAAAGAGTGGACAAGCTGGCAATTTATTTGATAGTACAGAGAAATACCTCATCTCAACATGCATACCATACGCCTCAAGTGAAAAAGAAAGGTTAAAAACATAGAAGTGAATTGATTTTAGTAAATTTGAGACTCAAAAAGCTATTATCTTTGGAATGCTGGCCAAACAAAATTGTTTAACAGATTTCCAGGGCAATACTAAAAATCCATCTTTAATCCATCAAAATATATTAACTGTATTTTTCCTTCTTCTACAATAACTCATTGACTTGCAATAGGGAATCCCATTTCTTCATCCATAATGGAAAATTACTACCTTATCAAAAAATAAAATTTACTCAGTTACTGCACTTTTGACAAAGATGTATTTTCTGTCCCAGACAGTTTCAGGTTATGGTCATAATCTCAAAAAACAAACAAACAAACCCCCCAAAAAAAACAAAAAAAAAAACAAAAAAAAAAAGAAAAAGAAACCCCAAAGGCAAAGCCAGAAAACCCACACTAAAGTGAAATCTAAAGAAAGTTGCTGGGGATGGTGGTTTAGGTTTTTATGTTTGTTTTTTCTGGATTTTTTTTGTCTGTTTGGTTTTGGTTTTTAAGCTTCGTTTCTAATAACCACACTTCTTTCTCTACGTCCTGACTAGAGATGTAACTTTCTGCTCTGGAAAAGCAGACTCATGAATCCAATGAAAAGACACCAAGTAACATCTGAAACAATGTCAGAAGTGAAATATAATAAATAAAAAACCAAACCAAATCCCCATTTCTCTCTCTGGATACTGTTGTAGATTATCCTTAGCTACATGGCAAAATCCTTCATTAGCCTCTCTCTTACAATTCCCTTCTTCCCTTCCCAGCAGGGAAAGAAAATGAATGGAAAACTCATGGATGAAGGTTAAAAAAAAAGGGAGATCATTTACTGATCACTATCACAGGACAAAAAAAAAAA
>WBMY01001224.1:106599-148193 GCA_013397315.1 Donacobius atricapilla
AAAAAAAAACACCACAAAAACAACAAAACATGACTTGAGGAAAATTAACTTATTTCCAATTTAAACAGAATTGGATGGTGGTAAGCAAGGATGGAAACTAAAACACCTTACTCCCACACCAACCCTTCTTCCCAGGCTCACTTTCACACCTTCATTTCCTTCACTCAAAGTGGAACTGGGAGGATGAGGAAAGAAATGTCCTGATTGAAATGTCCTGAAAGAAATGGGGCCTGTGGAGAGGACTCCATGCAGGAGTAGTTTAGTCCCAAACAACTCCAGGCTGTGGAAGGATCCATGCTGGAGGAGGAAGAAACATGTGAGGAGTGTTGGGGGATCTGTTATGGCCTGACCACAGCCCCCATTTCTTTCAGGACATTCCCGCCTGCTCCAATATGGGCTGTTCCATGTGGGAATCTCTGCTCTGACGCCAGAAGTAACTCCTCCCTCTCCTTCTTCGCTGACCCTGGTGCCTGCAGGATTATCTCTTGCTCTTTCCCCCACTTTTCCTCAGTCCGTCTGGCATTTTTTTCTGCCTTGTAAAAACGTTCCCTGAGGTGTCACCTGAGGGGCTGAGCAGTGCCTGTGGTGAACCCTTGAACTGACAGAATCCATCCATATCCGGCATGTCACAGAGACCACCCTGAGCCACCAATCCCTGGAACATCCATTACAGACAGAAACACCTTATCTTGGGAGAGCACAGTGCTTAGGGGCCAGGTTCCCCACCCCAGCTTTAAATCTGTGGTTTCTGCTTTTCTGTGTGACAAGCGGCACTATGTGTTCCTGAGTGGTCAAGAACACTGGAACAACCTTGACTGCCATCACTGCCTCCCTGTAATACCACCACCAAAATGAATGATACCTTTAAAACTCCTGCTATTCTTGAATGGCATCTCGTGTAGAAGCTCCTAAGGAGCTTCACCGACTGATATGATTTCTTAATACCTCACAGAAAATATTAAGGTTCTATTCATGAAAAAATATTTTAGGAATTTTTTGTGTCTGTTAGGTGTGTACACCCTAATATCAGAAGGGGCTCCGTTTTGCTCCAATTTTGGCACTGATAGTCGTGTCTATTAAACTGGTGTACTGTAATTTGTATTTTTTTTCCCCCACTGGCACGGTTGGAGAATATTCATCTCAAATTTGAAATGGATTCCTCCCAGCTGCCATGAAACCATTTACACTTTAAAGAACAGCGAGATTTTCCAAATTGCTTGGAACTTGTTCAGGTGGTTGGCAGAGAGATGTCGCTGCAGGTAGCAAACCCATTCTACTCAATACAAAGGCCAGGCCTCTACATTTATTGGTTTTATGCTTCATAATAAAATTATAATTCACAGAGATGGTGAGCTAGAAAAGTAAATAAACCTTCCCATAGCTGTGCAGGCTTCTTTGTGGATTGCATCCAAGGACCCTTGGATCCCACTCAAGGCCTTAACTCAGATGTTTATGCATTTCTAAGGCACTCAACCCACTAGTATCATAGTCCTTTGAGAACATAATAAGACAAGCTTTACAATATGCTTCAAAATAAAAGAAGGGTCATTACATCTTTTTACAAGTAGAAATATTGAGTCCAAGTACTCAAAGAGTACTCAAAAGTGCAAGGCCCTCTTTGTTTAGTCACCTGAGAAGTATAATTTATGATTGATCTAAAGGAGAAAGATAATTAACGGGGAGGGCATTTGGGGGAGGACTGGAAATTAGTTTTCGATTTATTAGAGGAGTCCAATTGTCTTGGAGCATGGCTAGAACATTGTCAGGGTACACACTCATACACACAGGGCACTGAAGCTCCCAGAGCAACAAACACCACACAGCTCCCCCCCTGTAACCCAAGAGCAGCCCCACCTGTAGCCACAGTGCAGAAACGACTAAGAAAGAGGTGTAACAGGGCTAAGGAGGAAAATGCATGAATGCCCAGGGCTTAACCAGAGCAGTGGTTGCCCAGGGCAGTCTCACAGGACATATATCTTCTGAGGTTCTGCAGCACTCTGGGCAGAAGCTGCTCTCGTTATGAAACTCTGCTGTGCAGAGGATCATTGAGAGACTGGAGCTCATCTTATTTCATCTTTGTTAGGTATGATGAAAATTTTCGTTATTCAATTCTTGCATTAGTTGCATCAACAACCTCCAGTTACTTTAAAACCCAGAGGTGGAGTAGCCTTGACCTGAATTTAATCTTATTGTCAAAATCTGTATCTCTCTATAAGTGTGACCTACCTGTACAACTACTGCTTGTTTATGGATTTCTTATTTATTGTTTCTTGAAAGAGTGAGAAAGTGATAGATAGTGGCCAGGATTAAATATCGGTATGGTTGCAAATCACAAGTTGTAAAAAAATATGATTAATATAAGTGATTTGACACTTATGCATAGCTCTTTTTTTTTTTCTCCTGATTTTAGCTGTGTCTAGTGTAAGTCTCGTAGGATCATTTAATTTTGTGCTTAATTTTTTCTTAATCTTTCCAGATGTTAAGAATACTACAGTTTAATTGAGAAGCTAAGTGTGAAAGAATAGTGTATTACCCACATGTTTTTTAATTACGGGAATTGAAGGACATGTCCAAGGTCATGTAAAACAAGAAAAACTTGAAACAGTTCATCAGACTTATCCTTTTACAGTTTATCACTCCCCTGTGCTGCTGTATGTTTATATATATATAAAATATATATTAATAAGGAAGAATCATATTATTTTTATACATTTAAACAGATTACCAAAGGTTACTTCTTGATTGCAATATAATAAAGGAAATATTCTTGTATGTGTATTTGTTTTCAATACAGAAGGAGAACAAAAATATAAACCTGAGATTATGACCAACACAAGAGCCTTTCAAAAGCTTCTCCAGGTCAACAAACCTAAGATATTTCATATTTGTTTTGAGTATAGCTGGAGACTTGAAAGCCCCTCTGCACATTACTTTCCTGTCATCCCTTCTACATCTGTCTCCCACAGTATACTTATCTGTTTGAGTTTTTATGTTGTCTCTGTTTCTAGGTTAAACAGAGCAGAAGTGAAGGAATAGTCCAAGGGTTAATTAGCTGCTAAGTTTGTGAACAGTTCAGGAGGTGACTAAAGATTTAGTATACTCTGTTGCAAAAACAAACAAACAAACAAACAAACAAAAAAAAATCACACAAATCACACATACTATGAAGCTTCTACAAAAAAGGGGACCTGGACAACATAGGAACTCAGCATATAGTTAACAACTGAAAATAATCTTCTGTCTCTGAACTTGCAGCCAATACAGCACATTATTTGTCTGTAACTGTAAAGCAAATACTTCCAATTCTTACTCCTCTCTTGGAATACACAGTAGCAGAAACAAGGAACAAACCTTCATACTTTATCTATGGAGCCTTTATTTGGATAACAGACATCACTGTGCTAAAGTGGCTTCTAAACTGACTCATGAGTCTTTTGTCTTTTTATCACGGAATAAATTAATCAATTTATTTTTTATTTTCTTGAGAAGGGCATATTTGGTACAAGTTTTTAGCTTAATTAAAAAGAAAAAAAAAAAAAAACAAAAAAACCACACAAAAAAAACCACACTCTACCAAAAAATGAATTTAAAACATCCCCAAAATGAGCCTTAGGAATCACTCTAGAAGAGATATTTTAGACCAAGGGCTGGGTGTTTTTTTTTTCATTTATACAGCAAATACTTTACCATTTAATTCCTTAGCAGAAGAAACATGTTGGCTTGTGTGAACTTCATTATTGATTATTTTAGGGTCCTTTTTGTTAACCTAATAAAAGTATTGAGTATTCTTATGGAACCATTTACATGTAACTGGAGAAGTCAGTGTGAATATGTGAAAGCAGGGTCAGGCTGTTAAGTCCTGATTGATCCACAAAAGGGATCATTTAGTTGTGCAAATGAAATTAAAATGGAAGCAGACAGAAGAGATCATGCAACCGTTACAAAATTATGATGTTATACTTTTTACTGATGATTGTGATCGGGAATAAACAAACTCATGTCTTCAAGAAATAACAGCTGGCCACTTCAGCATCTTTGTGTCTCAACTATTAGACACAAATAACAATTTAATATAGGTCAATGTTTAGCTACTTCGAAACAGGAAAGGACTTTGCTCACTCAGTAACGGGCTTTTGGAAGGGTACTAAGTAAATAAAATTAAAGTAGAAAAATATTGTCTTTTGCTCTTAAGGAAATGGACATTTTCGTCGTAAGAAGCCCATGAGAGAAAGCTGGAAATCGGGATTTAATCTTTAAACACTACATGACCATGAAACCATGTTATGATTTATGTAAATATACCATGCTGAGGTAAGTCTCTGTGTACCTTAACACTTTACCATACATTGCAACACAGGGCTTTCAGAGATCAAAAAACCCAAGGTCCTTTATTTGACAAAAAAAAAAAAACAACACACCACAATGAAGCAGCACAGGCATTTGTTGAGAAAACCTGGCTTAATTGCCACAAAAGATTAAATCAAAACCTGTGTATAACTAAGAGCAGAAAGAATCCCAGATGAGCTCATTTTCCACCGAGAAGGTGTTTACACAGCCTGCCTGGAGGGCAGGAACAGGTAGCAAAGCACACCAAAGTTCTCCAGCGTGAGCAAAAGGAACATGCCCCTTGATGATACTGTCAGATCATAACGGGCTGGTCCATGGAACACAGGAACCTGGAACAGAGCACGCCTAAGAGTCATTCTGAGCATCACTCTTCTCTGGAGGTCCCACTTGACAAAGTCTCACTACAAAGCAAATAGTTCCATGCCAGGAGTTTTAAACTTGGTGTAATTACAACATGAGCTGAACTAATATAATCCGTTTGGAGCTAGTCTCAGTCTCATATAAGAAATCTCAAATAACTACAAAATTAGATTTTGATAATGATTAAAAAAAAAAAAAAAACAAACAGAAACAAGTCAAACGTTTTTGTGGCACCTATGGAAGCTTACAGGGTCTACAAGAGTAATTAATAAAAATTATTTGGGGCGTTACTAAAGTCAGTTTCAAAGCATTTCTAAAAAGTTACATTTAAAAAAGAAGTTTTTCAGTTTTACAGCAAAATTTATACAAGTAATCTCAGCTAACTTTAGGGTTCTATAAGGTTATTATGGACACTAAGGCAGTCATTTTGTATTTCATTTGTGGTGAAATGGTAAGAAATAGCCATTTTCAAGATGCAATTAATTTAGCTTCTTTTAGATGTCTACTTCAGGATGCAAGTAATTATCTTAGTGATACTGATTAGGACTCCGCTGATTACAACAGACACTTGGAATGATTAGCTTAGAGACAGATAGCGCCAGAGATTAGGATATGTAACAAACCTTATAAGAAGGCAAAGGAAGGTGTTTGAATCTAAGTCAGAATGACTCAAATTCAAATTTGATGCAGGCAATGAAAACTCTGACCCTTCCCCATCTGACTAGGAACACACGTCCACGTGCTGTCTTCCCAGGAGCTTCCATGTGGGAGCTGCCATTCCCTGCAGTGAATGTGGCAATTGGTCTCTGCTCTTGAGCATTTTCTTGTGCCAGTGTGATGTTGGTTAAAAGAGAATGGCTGCTGCCATTCCTTTACTTTCAGGACACATTTACAGATCCCAACACCATTTCTCACTCATGGGATACTTTTCAGAGGTCTAAAATTAGCTTGGTAGTGGTACAGAATGCCTACAAGTTAGACACATCTAAATTCTTTTTCAGGTTTGTCCCTGAGTTCTAGATGTAGTAAATGTCATCTAAGTATATATCAACACAGAGATGCAAAATCTTCAGAGATGGATATTTAGTCAAGAAACAGATATGCAGAAACAAAGTTATGATACGTTAATATAAGTTATGATAATATAAGTTATCAAAGGATGTGAAAGTCAGATTCTATTGAAAATTAAGCTACTTCACCTAGGCCAGACTTTGCTCTCAGTCTACAATAGGCAGCTATGACAACTTTAGTTTTGTTTTCACCACAAGATTTTATCCTTTTAATTTATTATCCAAAACTTGTTAGATATAATCATTCTGAGTGAAAATCTTAGCACTCCTTTGAAAGTATATTTCATTTCATATAGCATGTGCCAGATTAATCTTCCAACATTAATATAATCAAGTAAATACTAGCACATTCTTTTCTGGTAATTGACACTTAATATACACTTAAGTAGAAATCAAGTCTATTTTTATTTTCTAAGGCATTCCACTAAATGTATAACTGGTTCTAATTTTAGTGATCATAGTCTCTTAATAATTTTAGCATATATTTTTCTGATTAATTCTTTAGTTCCTATCACTATGCTGTAAAAAACATATCAGTTATGACATTAAATATGTAAAGTTATTTCATCATTGTTATGAACTTACAGTATATTTCATATGTGGTACATTTTCCAGCTTTAGATGTATCATTTTTAGGTGAGTGGTTACTGGATAATCGTAATTTCTCTGATATTTTTCAAGCAAGCAGAGAAGTTTCTAAAGCAGTTTCAGAAGGGAGAAATGAGGTTTATTGGCAGAAGCAATATCTTTTATTAGACCAGCTGATAAAATGGAGAACAATCAAGCAAACTTTCTAGCACTCAGTCATGTAATCAATTATTTTTGAAAAACCTATATGAGTACAAAAGGATAGTAGAATTTGCAATCTTATTTTAACCCTTCATGCGTGGAATAGAAGGGATGTAATTTTGAAACAAAGCAACTTTAAAATATATTTTTTCAATTTGTAGATTTAAGTATTTATAAATGTATTTTTTTTTTTTAGAATAAGACACTCTTTCCTGTTACTGTACTTCCAGTAATATCATGGGACATAATCAGATTTCTTTTCCTAAAAAAATACTTTTTCTAAATATTTCCTTTATCTTATACATCTTATAAAAAGCACAAGATATATCATCTTCATATAGAAACAAATTTCAGGGTCATCAAAAACAGGGGGGAAAAGAAACATATGCAGGCATCTGTGTACACATAATAGCTACTTAATAATTTTCTATATATTTTTAAACACATAAGTATGGGCATTTGGATCAATAATGCTTTTCCCTCCAGCATTAAACCGTTCACACTGTACAAAAAAAACCAAATCTTTTTAAAAGGCAAAAAACCCAACTATATACACAGGTAATATGGCAGACCACAAGAACTCAAGGGGAATACATAACACTACAATGAATGCACAAATTAAAGAAACTCAGAACTAAGGTCGGATAAATGTGCTGACATTAGCTTCAACATTAGCAGGTCTTCAAAGAGCTTACAATAATCTTGTACATCCTTGCCACAGGATTTTCTGATTACTTAAAACTTACAGAGTTTGAAGAAAGTTACTAGTTCTCTTATTAAGTGTGAATGATCTATTCCTTTCCTCAGCACAAGGAAAAAAAGTCTCAAGGAAGTGTGATGAAGCAGGTGAAGGGACTAGAGAAAGAGTCTTTCTTATGAGGAGTAAGCAAGGGAGCTGGGGATATTTAACCTGGAGAAAAGAAGGCTCGGGGGAGAACTTATCACTCTCTACAACTACCTGAAAGGAAGATGTAGCCACCTGGGAATTGGTCTCTTCTCAGCAGTAACAAAAACGTTGTGCCAGGACAAGTTTAGATTAGTTATTAGGAAAAAAATTCTTCGCTGAAAGGGTTATCAGGAGTTGGAACAGGCTGCCCAGGGAACTGCTGGGGTCACCACCCCCTAGGTATTTAAAAAATGTATAGATATGGCACTCGAGGACATGTTTTAGTGGTGAGCTTGGCAACGCAGAGTTGATTGCTGGAGTCAATGATCTCAGAGGTCTTTTCCAGCCTAAATGATTCTAGAAGTCTACGATTCTGTGAAATAAACCAAAGGCTGCTAAACGTAAGGCGCTATCTATAGCTTAGTAGGTCCCTGAACTTCCCTTTTCTGGAAGATGGAAGCAACAAGCACTGCCAGCTTCTCCTGTTTATTCTTTTATAAACATTTGCTGTAGTCTGTTTTTAGACACAGGACAAACAGTTTCATGTTCTTATGTTTTGACCTTACAAGTTTAAAGTGCTTTAATATAGAGCTTTGAGTATTCTGTAGAAGTCAACACACACACACACACAGAGAGGAGGCATTAAAAAGATTAAAACCAAAGTCACCAAAAATTCAAATCTATTTCCTATACTTGGGAAACAACACTGGAATGATAACTGAAAAAATAGAAGCTCACTGTACATCTCACTTTAGATTCAAAATACAAATTAAAAAAAAAAAAAGAAAACTAAATAAATCTAAATGCAAGTAGAATAGGGGACTGTCTGTCATAAACACCCTCTGCAGCATGTGGTAAAATGCAAAAAAATAGCACTCTCAGCTGTAAAAACAGCTAAAAGGCTAGCGAGCCAACCAAGCTTTGGGGGTAAAATCCCTTACCTTCAATCCTGCATGAAAAAAGTGTCTATCCCTTCATGTTCTACTTTCTGTAAAAAAGTTCTCTATAATAAAATGCAATGAACCACTTCTGAGACTTCTGACTGCAACACAAACATCAGGGAACACAAACTGATCTATGCTCATTTAGGAAAATATAGGAGTATATTGATGCAACTAGAGAGTAATTTAGTGCTGCTAATAATGAAAAGCCAAAATTAAAGTAGTAGACAGAAAATTAAAGGTATGGGGAGTTAAATTTGCAAACGTAACACAAATGGAAGAAAGTTAGCATATAATTAGAGTTTCAAATTTCTCTTTAAATGTCTCTCAGGTTGCATACCAGGCAATTAGATTTCATTGGGCTTCAATTTACTGTTGGGAACAGTTGAAAGTGTAAGGCTGTGGAGTAGTAAAGGGAATTATGTTTTTTTAATTAATATGCTGAAAGTTACTGTAATGTGAACACTGATTTCATGCTACAAAGAAAGTTATGTTAGCCCTTTCTAAAAAAATATTATTAATAGATCTTAGTTCCTTTGAAATATAGTTTTGTAAAACAATGTATCAGTATTTGAAAAATGCTGAATAGAAGTTCTAGAAATTAAGCAAAAAAAAAGCAATTCCAAAATAAAAAATAAACAAAAAAACCTATCCCAAACAGCATAATTCTACCACTGTACAGCACTAAAAAAAAAAAACAAAAAATGAACCAGAATTTTTTCCCTACTACTTCATGGCATTCTTCCTTAGACTGGTATGGCAGTCCTCAGGTACTTAAAATTCTGATCACCAGCTGTAACTATTAAATTACAAATGCCTATCACCAGTAAAAGTAAATTCGTATGAAAAAAAAGACATCGATTATCCAGGAACAATTGAAGTAACCATTCAATAGTTTGGCTCCTTCCATCCTTAATGCTCATTGCAGAATTTAGAATCTATGAAATCATCCTTGCTTTCAAGGAAATAATCAAATATGCAGGGAGAGCTTGGGGGTTTCATCCATCCATTTTAGTGGTTGTTATTATTTATGCTAAATTTATTAACTGGGGAATGACACCACTTACATATAGTTATAATTCTTGGGAACTGATCTTCTGGAAACACAAAGGGAACTAGTGCCAATTCTCAACAATCCACATTCCAAAGTTCATTTCTGTGCACTCACATTGTTAAAGTTAATGCTAGTGCTCAGCAACTAAGATTTTCCTTACTAACAAAAAATGGTTATTAAATTGTTCTGCTTTTTCTTTTTTTTTTCCCTGAAAAGAACAAATCCTTAACATTTTTTATCTAAAAATTAAATTTGACAGCTCACTTGTGACACTATGGCTTCCCTACCAATCATTGGATAAGGTATTAGAGAGCTGATCTGAGAAATGGGAATTTTACCCCAGTGAACATGGTTCGAATATCAAAATTGCATAGGAATAACATCCATTTACTTAGAAATTTTCTCATCTGAAATGTAATGGCTTGAGAAACAATACATATATCTTTCTATATCAGTATGGTATAAAAATTCAGTATTACAACTTTGAGGAATGCTACAAGAAGGCTTCCATAGCGCCATTTTCTAAAATGAAATCCTAAAGGAGGTATAGGAGAGGAAAAATCTGGAGAAGAGGTATTTTTATTTTGTCTCTTCCATAATACAGTAACTGTATACCTTTCTGTAAAGGAGGGATTTGGTACCAGTAAATACATGGGCTTAGTGGAAAATTCTGAATTTTGAAATCCATTTAAAAAAAAGTATATTTTTAGGTGTCCTTATCAGTCAGCAACTTCTTTTGTAGCCCTTAAATTGTAGGCTTTCCTAAATATATGCAAATTGAGCATTTGTAAATTGCAAACAAATATGTCATACTCTTACAGCTCATTTACTGAGCAGAACTACTGCAAATCAGTAAAAAAAGAAAAAAGATATTTCAGATTACTCCACCCCTGACTTCACATAAATTAAGCTAAGGAACACTTATATACTCCAAGGAGGTCAGTATGACAGATACTGTCAACGAATGCCCATCAGAATCAACTCCAGGCAAAATAAAGTTAAAACTGCCATTTCCTTCTAAAATCAATGCTGAATAGACAGAGAAACCTCATGGCTACTGCCCGTATGTTTGAGTTCCAGTATTCATCTTATTTCTGACAAGCACCCTTACTGAAAGGCTATGGGCTGATTACTAAGAGAGAAGGAATAAGCTGATTCCCTCCAAATTATTCTGTGCAAAAATTAATTCAAGCTTCAGTGGGTGAAAGTGAGAGGATAAGCAAAACCGGTCATGGAATTTCTCTAATGGGGTGGGAGGAGAAATTGTCTCTATGTCCCTGAAACAATGAAAAATTTGTATTTTACCCAGTGACTTGGAGTGCTAACAGATAAAATAGTCCAATAATGAGGATTTTACCTAGATTTCCATTATATTAAAATGCAAACATATTGTAAAAAAATAGAATTTCTCTGATCTTTTTACACAGAAATTAGAAATGAGCTGAAGCTATTTCTTAAATCTATCATTTGTTGTCTCTTTCATCTTCAAATGCATATGGCCAACATTTCAGTTCTAACCCAAACCTGAACTGTTAATAATTGACAATAGGTGTTGTAATAAAACTTAGAAGAAACACATAAAGGAGAAAGATCTTAGAGGAGAAATGTGGTGATTTAACTGTGTGATGCAGCTTCAACTCTTAAACATCTACCATTTACAGCTCTGTAGCTTTTGGCAGAAGTATTTATTTCATACATCTTTTTGTTTGCTGCATTTACTGCATGTTATTTTCTAGGTGCATTTTCTCAGAGAGACCAGTAAGCATTCCCTAGAAAAGGAGTTCTTGCATTATACCATCAACAAGAAATCAAAGCAGTCTTCACTGTATACTGGAGGAAAAAATCCCAGCGTCTGGGTACATCCAACAGAAACACTGGGAGAAGCATCATGCCTGCAGCATGTCTTGTATGTCTTTCAAACTATTCAACAGACCTGCAAAAGACCCCAAAACATTTGTATCTTTCAAATAGGAACCCCAGTACTGAGTATGAGTGGTTGGCCGTCCAACTGTGGAGTGGAGTTAAGATGTATACAGAATAATTTAGCTTAGAAAAGATCTTTAAGATCACTAAATCCAATCCTAAACCTCACTGCCAAGCCCACAACTAAACTGAGAACCCAAGTGCCACGTCTGCACATAACAGGCCACAAAACACATGGACCAACGTCTGGGAGCCTCCCACAATACTCTTGAGTCCTACATTTTGATAGGTGCCAAATAAACTCCAAGTGAACTCTGCTGATGGTTCCATTCCATTTAGTAATACTATAATCTTGTTGTTATAGCTTACTTCCAAATGTATTCCATTTCTTCTAAGACTATGAATGGTGCCAAGCTCAATTCAACAGATTATATGAACCTCAAAATAAGGATGTGTAATAACTCCAACGAGGTCAAATGGTCTGAAAAGGAAGAAACATTTAAGCTGAATTTCTCACACAGAAATTCTCAGCAGTAGTTTTCTTTTATTGCCAGTTTATGTCAAAGACATATGGTTTTGAATAGTCTCCCTTAGGAATAGTTTTGCTTTCAATAAGAATTAGCACACCATTTCTTCTCCAAACTCTTTCAAGGTTTTGATGTCTTAGCTGAGACACAGCATTCTATAATCTTGATATTCAGTAAAGGAAAGCATGTTTTTTATTTATTTCTTGATTTAAATATATTTATAAATAGGTTAATGTAATTAGTTGTCATTTCTGGCTTGACATTCATCATTCAAAGGCCATATTCTCCCAGTTGTAATGGCATGTATATTTTTTAATTAAAAATAAAATTAAGCAAAAAACCCTCCTCTCTTTTGAGATTATCATTTGCAGATACATTCTGCATTTCAAAATGTATAAATGATGCAAAAGTAAACTTGGTTCCTCGAGCAGGTTCAGTAAGCATTACTGTCTGAAAAGCTCTATTTTTCATCATTTGAATTTCAGTCAAGAGGTCCCAGTAGACTTGAAATGAGGAGGTTTATAGCTCACCGTAGCTAATGGATGTAGATCTGTCTTAGAACTTTACTTCACTCTGTGTATATTTCAACTCCTTCAACACCATCAGCCTCTGCTCCTGATGTGGACTGCAGCAAGGTAGGGAGCAGAACTCTCTGGAATGTCTGATTCCACTGACATGTCCAACTCCAGATCATTGGTGGGTTCCCAGAGGAGTGGTTAACTGCAGCAAATGTCCAGAACACAGACAGGAGTTTACACCAGCTGGTTCGTCAGCACATTTTTTTTTTTCCTAAAAAAGGCTACCTTACCTAATTACAAAACAAAAAGCTTTCCTGAGTTGATCAACTTTAGTATAATGTACAGATGCATAGGAATGTTGTCTTGATACTATCATTAATCAGAACATAAAAATTTGTTTATGACATGGAAATTCAGTGTATTGAAACATTGTTTTTTCAGTGTTTCACAATTTTAAGGAACTGTGAAGATTATCATCAAAAACGTTCTTGTTAAACTGTTGAAATTCATTTTAGAAGCATATATATGTGGGATGATCATAAGAAAAAACATTATACTCAGTATTTTAGTCAAATTTGTTGTTGGGATATCTCAATATGGACATATAATGGTTGTCTTCCAATTTAAAGACATTTTATAATTATAAATGTTACATTTCCCATTAAAAGTATTTTCCTCTCTTGTTCATTTTGCACAAAAAATAAAATCCTTTTCTACTATTTCAGTTTATTATAATTTAAAGATCAAGAGTGTTTAAAAAGTAAAGATCTTATATTTCAAATATTTTATGTATATTCCTGAGGTTTCCTTGTAAAAGAAGTTAAACAGAAGAGCTAGAATTTTTCTTGCCAAGTTTGAGAAGTAATTTAACAAATACATTTGAAGTTTCAGCTTGTAGCTAGTTCACAATTTTCTCCTAATATAGATTCATTTCTCCTTTTAACACAAATTCAATATTCTTATGAGCAGAGCCCTATTAAGGACTCCTTTCACTGCAATTTAATTTTCAGTAACTCAAGAAATATTCACCAATATTGTCACTGCAAAGCACCAAATCCAGCTGAAAATGAGTGAATGAGCACCATCCACAGAGAACCCCAGTGTCCTACCTTACATAGAGGTTTATCAATTTATGCCATATTTTATCATCTTCCATTTCCCAGTAAAGCATTCCATCTGTGTTTAATCAAAAAATTTAATTACCATTTTAATAGACTGATATATCTGAGAGTGTGCAAAGATAAAAGCAATGAAGAGCTCTTTCAGATCCATTTTAGATCTATGTAACTAATTTTGGATCATTAAAAAGTGAAGGAATCAATTGCAGCCAGGAGAATCAGTACATAGGAGTTTATGAAAATGCAATGAAACATTCAAGGTAAATAGAAAGCTGAGTAAATAATTGATCATAGACCATAAACTATTAGTTGGAACCTTGCAGATCTACTTTCATAAATCAAATACTTCAGGCAAATGAGATTATCATTTCCAGTTTTCCTTAAAGATCACTCAAAACAAAAGAAAAAAAAATATCTCAAATTAAGGTCAAACTACTGTTACTTCATGAAATATCAAAACTTTCCTTTTATAACCATCACTTGTAACTATATGAAATAGACATAGTCATTTAAAAGACCCACTATCTTAAAAAAATAATAAAACTTAAAAAATACAATCAGAGAAGCAGAGAAAAATCAGAAATCCTCTATCAAGACATCTTACCTACTTGCATCATAACAACAGATCTGTTGCATGTACAGCTGAAGAATCAGAAAATGTGATTCACCAGACTGGGACAGGCCTGGAAATTAAGAGAAAAGACAAAACCATACATTTACCACACAACCACCTGCATGAGTCTGAGATAACATTTTGCATTTTCCGGGCTAGTTGTACCTCTTTCAGGCTTAACAACATCAGTTTTGTTACCAAAAACCTTTATTTTTGTTATTTGGAATTTTACATTTAAATTAAAGGATGGAAACGGTTCATAGGAATCAAAGAGGCGTCAGCCTTCGGCGGAGCTTGTCCATGAACTGAGTGAAAACCTGGCAGTTCCTCAGAGAAAACACTGACACAAGAAGTAGGGTGAAATCCTCACATTCTTATTTCCTTCTCCTATGAAACACCTCTGTCTTGACAGAAAATACCAAGATACCTTCCTCAATTCCTTCTTCATTTCTTCTCTTCCATAAATGACTTTTGACCGTGATAACGAATGCTTATACAACAAAGAGATCCTGACCACAGGTATTCCTTCACATGGATTTTGATCATTAAACCATATTTTATCAACAATTTCTGTGCTTCTCCCTGTGCTTCAATTCACTTTCAGGACATGCAGAGCGCCCTGGGTCCTCTACCCTGTGTATTCCTGATCTGTCAGCGCTGGATAACAAATGCATTCATGTGAGTGGCACTGATACCCGTTGGCATATTTCCAAATAATTTTAGGTTCTCGAATTCTCATCACACTGACTGATCTTTGGACATTCAGTTTTTGCATGAGTGGCTATTTTCAGCACCACATCAAGAAGACTGACAAGCCTTACTGCTTGTCATCGTGCAGTACAGTAGCTGACTGCCCCCAGATAAGGTGACCTGAGGCTTCCCAGTTTGACTTAGCTAGTGTCTGGTCCTGTTTGCTTTTTCAGGATTTTTCTACTGCCATGATAGGGTTTACTGGGATACAAAAACATCCTTGGTTTTATTCTCCCTCAGACTGTGTGTGTCAAGCTGTTTTATTGACTTAAATCTCGTCGTAACTGTCCAAGCTTCTCTCCATATATTTTTAGCTCTGATCTTAGTAGCTAGTCTCATCTGCAGATTTTTCCTGTAAACTTATTTTATGTTACTAGTTCCACTCTACAACAGTGCAAGGAAACCAGAATTAGACTTTATGTTGTAATGAATTGCAGAAATTAAAAATAAATAGATAAACCACATCAAAAGTGATATGGATAAGAAAAGGAAAATAATAAACAAAATAGTTTTATGCCTATTATTTGTAATTATCACCTCTTCTGAAGCTGAACAATATTGTGTACATGGATTTCAGGAGCACATATATTGCTGGAGTAGAAAATAGAAAGTTCAAGATGACAGATTAACTGTAAAACCCACAGCTTGTATATCACCTCCTCTGTCCTCCCAGTTCTCTTCCTCTCTCTAAACCAGGCAGCTGGAGGATGAAATTATGCCGTAGCCTGGAAGTACTCACCTTTTCTCCTGGATTTCCCCTTGAGACTGAGTCAGTGCATGTTTAAATCTCTAAGGACCTCCTCATGGCGAAGAAAGAAGGTAGAAAACCCAATTATTGTTCTTGCCACTGTGTTCTTTTTAGTTGTTTTCATAGGACCTACTTTGAAATGAGTTTTTCTTTATTGTCAATTTCTATTTTTTCATTTTTAAATTTAAGCAAGTATTTTCCCTCTCTAATCTTTCAAAATGACAAGGCTTTGACAGTAATTGCTAAGACTATATGATTCACCCTATTTAACTTTTTTCCCGAGTACTCAAAATAAGATTTTGCATAAGCTAGTTTCAACTTTGAGCGGTCAGTGAGGAGACAGCACAATCGAGATTTTTTTAAAATATGCAGCCTACACAGCCAGATTCCCTGATATTTTTTCATTGTACAGGATGCTGCCTAAATAAAGTACATTTTTGCAACATTCCTGAGGCAACGTTGTTTCAAAGCAGCCTGAAGAATTTAACATATGCATTAACCTGAGTCAATCAGAACTATAACCAGAAAAGTAACCAAGTTTACCCTTTTTATCACCTTTCCCCAACTTCTTTGGCAAGAAGAATGGTACACAGCACATTAATCCATGCATTGTTTCTGTGCCATTCTGCTGAAACGTTTACGCAGCTTTTCGAGTAAAGGCCATTTCTGATTTAATGCCATAGAAACTTATTTTACTTTCACTTAATCCTGGCTGTGTTATACAAAAATGAAATGTTTATAGTATACAAGCCTGATAAAACTAGGATAGGAATCCATGTTGCCAAAATAATTGTTAAAAAAAAACCCCAAAAGTGTTTTCAATTACCTGCTTTGGGTACAAGTGATTGTAGGATGTTAATCCCATGAAAGACAAATCTGCTGCAGCTGGCAACTGGCCTGGCAAGTTGGAATGGCTGTTTGTGACCTTGCTGTCAGCTGGCTACCTCTGTGACATTAAAATGTAGTGCTCTGTAAAAATCTGTATCCTTCATTTTCCTACAGAAAAAAAAAAAAGATATAGCATATTTTTTGAAGCATCCTGCGATAACTTGGAAAATGCTTATTTTAACAAAGCAAGTCATGGGTTTCGAATCTGTCTACTTGTGAACATACACTGAAAATTGGAATGAATTAAAATTTAAGGGGGCTTAAGAGGGTTGGCTGGAACATCATGCATGAAATTTTGAACTATGTTTCTTGTACTTCTATCCAGATATAAAGATAAATGGGGGATGGGATTACTTAGGTTGATGTTTAATTGTTTATTTATCTACTTTCCCAGTTCTAGAGCGTCAGGTAGTAGAGCACAGCATCTTGCAGAAGAAGAGGTGGCTTAAAATTGCTTTGGCTTTGCGTTAGCTGGCAGCAAGCTGTTCTTTGGGCTTCTCCATGCTCTTTACATTGAACAATTTTTTCTCTAACAAAAATTCAGAGATTTCTCTCTTCCATTACTTTTATTTTTAAAAATTAAGAAGAATAATTACTGTAGGTTTGTTTTAGCAGTTCGCACATTGAAAGAGAGCTCTAAGTCACATAAAATTAACACAAATTAATAATACACGTATTAAATCTGGGGGGTTTACTCAGCAAACTATTCAGAGAGGAAAGTCACAAAAAATATGTACAGTCTTTCAGCCTGTGAAGTTCTTATCTGTTTTGGAAACCTCAAAACCAGTTTACCTTCTTGCATGTCTTTGTCTCAAGGCATCTGATACAATTGGGATGGAAGGTATGACATAATACTGAGAGCAGAATAGTAATTATCTCAACACCAAACACAGACATGTATTGCAGCCTATACAGAACTCTGTCTTACTTACTATAACACAAATATCCTCACCTCCAAGGGCCAAAAGGCCAGAAGCTGCACAATCTTAAAATTGCAGCCTATGTAAGATTATTGTCAGTCCTGAGTGTCATATCAGGATTAGTCTGCCATTTGGGACCCTAGAACCTTAATTTACTTCCCCCCCACCCCCACATCTATTTCTTTCTTAAAATTATAGTTCCTTAGAAGAACTGGAATGAAGCAAGTCATCACAGAGAAGATGGATAATTGAGACTCACGCAGATGAAGCAGTCAAATATGTAAATTAAATGTAATGCAGCAAATGGATGTCATAGTGAGTATGTACAGTCTGAAAGGGGAAGACAGAAAAATGCATAGAAGCTTTCTCTTTCTACACAGCTTTTAGAATACAAGTCCCTTGTGGCAGAAGTACTGCACAACTTTGGTCCTTAATAAATATTTATGGGAAACATTCCTTAGTTCCTGCAGTTTTGTAAAGAACAGCATTTATTTTGTGCCATTGACATCCCTTTCCCACTCTTATCTTCTCTCTCCTATGTCTAATTCTGATATTTTTTATGTACGTCCGTTTTAAGCAGCTGCTCCAAAGAGCAAATTTCAATGGGCAGCAGTAAATACAAGTCTTAGAAAGCAATTCTAGTGTGCCCATTAAAGAACTTAAATGTATAAAAACACTAATAAATTACTTTCTTAGTAATCATGCTTATCTGAACAGACTTGGGATACAAGCTGAAGAAGAATAATAATGACTGCATGAGAAAATGTTGGACATCCCTGTGGTGATGTGAATAAGGACAAGTCAGAGCCCAAGGAAACCGAACTTACGTGAAATTTCTGAGACTTTACCACTTCCTGCACATAACAAAGCAGAAATGTGTAGAGCAAGCCTGGCATTGCCACTTGGACTGTTTTACCGGTTGATTTCCTTTCGATAGGCACAACAGACATTTCCTCTGAATAGCTCGATAAAGTGAAGACAGAACTGCTACTTTTAGAGCCCAAAGCAAAAGAGCTATTGGCAGGAGATCAGTTCAAAAGCGATCAAAAGAAGCACCTCCTTTCAGGATAGGTACTTGCATGACTTGTATATCTGTTCTCAATAGCATCCCTGTCATTTCCTTATTCTGTCAAAGGCAGAATATCAGGTTGGACCACTGGAAGACCATTAGTCTGACTCTGTAGAACACCTCTCATGATTAGCGCCTCTGCTGTTTTGGCTGATTTTGTGATGGGAAGCAGTTAGGTGGGAATGGTAGAAAGCTGTATATCAAGACCAGCACTTACAGTAGACTGAGACCTTAGGTACGTTAACTATGTGAAGTGTCTGCACAGGTAAACTTCTGCTTGCCCCAGGGCTGTCTGAAAACAATGGTTCTATCTATTTTTCTGTCAATTGTAGCTTTGTAACCCATCTTGTCATCTTTATCTAGATTTTATGCCTGTTCTTCCAGCTGTTTCACTGATAAAGTGGTTTGCTGTGGAATATTTCTACTGTTGATTGCCATTATAGCTATGTTCACAGCTCTCCTCAACCACTCTCTTTACATAAATATTTTTAAGGGTTTTGCCTTCATGCAAATTTTTAGCAGCTTATAGATTACAGAAGCCTTCCTGTATCTGAGTAATTATGTACAGCTCTTGTTGTGTTTGGTGTAAATAACACTATCTAATGAGAAGTCTCATGGTATTTGTACCTTCCACAGCACTTTCTCCAAAATATAAGCTCTACAATGAAAATTATCCTATTTTGTTTTTAAAATAAGCAGTTTAGTCGCTTTACCTTCATAAGCAGCATTTTCCAATTTTTTCTGCTTCTCTTTAACAGAAACATCTTCACTTTGAGTTTCTGCTTTCCTGAAGTTGAGATTCAGCTGGATACCCTTCCATTACACACTCCTTGCCTACAAAAACACAATCACACACCCGTGGTCACAGCTGTCTTGGTTATATTACAGCTCAGGTATACTCTGCAGTGAGCTATTGCTCCCTCCTCTCTCAGGTTTTCAAAAAGGTATCTATTCTCCATTCCCAGTACTAAATCAGGTCTCCTCCTCAGCTCTTCAGAGAGGGCACAGCAAAGAGATTATCTGGACTGTATCCGTTCTGCACATCAGCAGTGTCAGTCTTTTCTTACACCTGGATAGGGGATGGGTCAGTCCCAGAAATACCACAAACAACAGGTGTGGAACTCTGCTGCCTCCATGAAGACCTTCCACTCAGGTCTCTCCCCCCTCGTTTGGAAGCAAACTGGAATTTACTCCCTGCACAATGTGGGGATCAGGCAGTAGGAATCCAAGAAGTAAAATGTTTGCTTTGCATGAAACAGAGAGGAGGGAGAGGCAGGCTGAACTAGGAATTAAAAAGGTTATGAAGATAAAAATCATTTCCAAATGCAGTTAGTGTGCTGGAAGAGAGATGCATTGCAGTTTACATAGAGTGTACCTAAACCCTCTTGCATTATGCAAGATGGGAGCTGGGTACATTTTAGATCTACCCTCTCATTTTTTCCCCTCTGATAATTTGTCCCTTCATCCCTCCCTATATTCAGCAGATTCAATGCAGCACGTTCTCAAAAAAGAGCTGGTATTTATCAAATTAATCTTGAACATGCTGAGTCCCCAGTCTGCTTGTGGGTATATGAAAAAATACACACAAATGTCTCACACTTATCCTTTCCCATCTATTCCAATTTATTCTTAAAGGAGCATTTTCCCTGACAGTTTGCAACTCGCCAGCAATTCTCAAATAACAGTATCTGAAATATCTTTCTTCCCCTTACTTAATGCAAATATAATTTAAGTTCCTGAATGTCACAGTTTTGTATTATCTAGTAATTTTATGGTTAATAACTGTTGCTACAGAATTTATGGACAACTCCACTAGCAATTTCATATACTCAAATTAACCTTGCTGTGACCCAGACTTAGGTTCTGATTACTGTAGTTTCCTGAATGCTTTGAGGCAAAATAAGCAGCAAAGAGATCATAACATTAATGTACATATTAGTCTTTAAATTGAATGACTATTATGGCTCTAATTCTTACGTTTCTAACTTCAGTTTTAAACTGATGCATGTCCATGAAGAGCACAGTTGTCTTAACACAGGGCAAATTTATCTAGAAAGAAAACAAAGCCTGCAATGCCAAGCTAAAACAATCCCATACTTGCACGACAGAGACTTTGCATTTTCTTTGAGAGATAGGTGGGTTATTTCCAATACCTGCCGATCTCTACTTTTAATCAGATTGCATTTCTGTACAATTATCATTTCAGGCTTCTGTTGATTGCTTTCACCAGGCATATAATGAGTAGAAAGAAACACTATCTCATTGTGCAGAATATTGGATTGGTTGGCGTAATAGACTCAGTTCTATTTTTTGCCTAGCTCTTTGAAAAGTTAATTTTCTCTTTCATCAAATAACTAGCAGACTACTAATAGCATATAAGGTTTTAGAGGGATTTGCATTAAAGAATGCAGCTGAGTGCCTTATCTACTTTTGAAACTGGAGTGACATATGGATGCCCCTTTTGTATTGACTACCTAAGATAAAGTTTAATGCTTGCTGCAAGCTCCCTTAGTTTTAAATTCATGGAATGAGAATGTGGATTATCTCTCCCCGAAGCACACTCGTAGCATGGGGAGGAGGTGAGGGTGCTAGTACAGGCTTTGCACGCATAAAGTTGCAGGTTCAAAGCCTCATCAAAGGAGCAGAACCCTTCATTCCAGTCTGAAGCTCAGAGAAATCCTCTTAAGTCATATGCCATTGTATTGGGTCCTCTTTCACAGCCAGCGATAAGTGCCCTGAGGAGAGCTGAAAGCATTTGACAGACAGGATGCGTTTCCTTTGGTGGATGGTGCCTGAGCCTCTACTTGCCATAGGACATGGACACACAACAGCATAGAAACCCTGTGACTAAGATTTCCTGCAGTCAATGTAGCAAGCGCAGTAGTGCTGGCTAGACCCTGCCAAGTGCCCTGTTGATTCAAAGGTCAAGGTTGTGGCTGGCACACAGGCTCTCTGCCCCATTCAAAGAATAATCCGTGCAGCATGGCTCCCGACATTTCTGAACACTTCAAGTAGTTTGGATGTGGTGGGAAACCCTCTGAAAAAACAGATATTTCAAGGAGTAGACCTAAATTCTGCCCTAGACTGTGAAGCTATACATCTAGTTTCTCCCCTAGTAAACTAGTGACTACCATAATTTGGGGTCCATAGTGACAGTTGATTGTTCCCATTTGACAAAAGAGAAAAAACTCAAGCATAATTCCTTTAAATAGGACTTGGAATTCACACACTGCCTAATCTGATGGTCCATATATTCTAGAAAACTTGAACACTTTTAACTTCAAAGTGAAATTGAATACAAAGAAAAAGCTCAATTCCTTATCTCCCCAAGAAATGTAAAGAATACTACATTAAAAGTATTTAGGAGTATATTTCCTTACATCAGTCTCCATGCCATGCCACAGTGTCTGGTTTATACATTCTGTTGCTATCTTCAGTGAGATCTAATACAAGGTTCAATTATCTCAGCAGCCCTCTTGTTAGAGAGTAAAAATTAGCTAAGACACCAACTACTTGTTTATCACAACATAAAAAGGGTCCTGGTTTACCTCTCTTTGCAGCTTAGCCATCTTGACTCAAACCTTTCAATAGCTCTGGCTGAAGCAAGCTCCTACTGGAGGTTTCCCTTGCAGCCCCTGACTGCTGGTTATTTCCTGCTAAACCATGACTGCAGGGTTCAGTTTGCAAACTCTGACTGCAGGCTTTTGCCCAGCTAGAGTGTGACTGCAGGTTCCAACACCAGGCTCTGACTGCAGACCCAGACTGACCTCATAGCAGTGACTCTCTCTCCTCAGGACCCTTCTTTATGGTCCTCTCATTCCCTCTTCCTCAAGGTTCCTCCTCCTTCATGATTCCCCCTCACTAGCCAACCCACTCCCTTTTATCACACTTATCATTATTGGATATAGCCGTGACTCATCAGGGGGGAGGCTGTATTGGGTAATTAACACATCTGCTGCTTATCAGGGATGAGGTCACCTGTATTCCCTTCTACATTCAATCATGCCTGGATAGAGTTCCTGTTTTAGTCTACTTACTCCTAACCATAATCATAACAGCTGACCCTGGACTTCGCCTTGGTTCAGTGGAACCTGAAAGAATGAACTACCAGACTTTTAATAGCTATTGTGTTAAAACTACTTTGCAGACTCACAAAAACTGTTCATCTTGAATTTTACTGAAATGCACTCTACATTCTTGTTACCAAAACCATTGTTTGGAATCCTTGTCTTACTGAATATAGCACTTAGATCATCCCTAACTCCCACCTATGGGGAGAGCTAAGGGCCCTTCAGTGGCTCCCAGGGAAATGACATTTCTTATTTTTTCACAGCGCAATGTAATGGCAGCTGTCCTAAAGTAACTCAAGGCTTTTTCCTTTTGGCATTTCCATTCAAATTGCATATATATTACTTACTGAGCCCTATTTATTACACAAATGATAGCACTTATCTGAAGCCCAATTCAATGATTCCAGAAAGCATGGTGCAGGGTGCAGAATTTATGTAACGTAAGTAACCCCTAATCTTAAAAAAATTAGCAGAAAGTCTAATGACATGTATAATCCTGTCCACAACCACTGGACCTTTTCATAACTGCTGCTCTTGTACATATGTCAACACAAAGAGCTGTTGGACTCCAAGTGATACACAAACAACGGCTACCCCTGAAGTGGGTAGAAAGGCTCCAGGAAGAATGGCAGTGAACACTTGCTCATAAGAGAAAAAAACAAATCGCTTTGGTAAAATGTTTCTAGTGTTACTCTACATGTTTTCACACCATGCTAGCTGGCAATTCACACACTAAACAAAACATCAGACTAAGCCAAGACTGAAAAATAGCGCAAGGTAAGATGAAGGGACACTTCTGATTAATTCAGCCAGGAAATGAGTGGATTATCTTCCAAATGTAACACAAGAGCGCCTCTTTGATAGCATTCTTACTCACCATACAGGTTACTTCTGTAAGCCTTTACATTAAGGCTATTCCTAAACCCAGTTTAGGCTAAGATGCCTTCAATGATACTTAAAAAGTAGAAATGATAAAAACTTTGTTGATTCCTCCATGTCTCCATTATAGGGGTGAAGGGGAAGCTGTCTGTATTCAATGCTTATTATTTTGGCTCACTGGCTGTTGCAGGCATTGTGTGAAAAAACACAAGCCATGTACTCTAGTTATTAAACGAATATCTACAATGAGTGTTTATTATTTCAGCTGTAAGAGGCCTCACAACAGAAATTATAAAGCAGTGTTTTGCACTCAAAAGGCCAGCAAGTATGGGACTGACATTTGACTGACAAAAATAATGCAAAACAAATCAACACAGCTAGAACCTTTCAAAGTGCCAATGTTTGAAATTTAATGCCTAGCTTTGAGAAGAAAATAATGGAACTTTGCAATTCCCTTGGCATTTTCTCTCTTTCCCTCTTGAGTTTATTCACATATGAGCATTATGTTAATTTGACTCAAAGCATATGTATTTCTATTAATAATAATAAAAGTAATAGTAGCAATTAAATATAAATTAAATTTAGTTATAATTAATTAACTTTGATGCTTATGTACACAAAGAAAGCTGGAGCATTAATTTCTGTTTCCTAGCTTTTAGTTTTCCTTTTTGAAGTTATAGGCAACTTTCTTTTGTTTGCTTGATTGTTTTTCTGTAATTCTGTCCTCAGTTTTTACATGGTGGGAGACTATCGCCCAGTAACTTATATTATTTAAAATAATAAAATAATTATAAATGAATGACTGGTGCTTGCATAATAGGATTTCTATATGCTTATGTTTATTTCATTTCAGAGATTTTTAGAGTATTAACTAATCTTAGATTCACTTTCTCCCATTCTTTAGTTATTTGCCTTACTTCATGTAGTATATGAATCAGGGCATGATAACATATCAGAAAATATTATGATGAAAAATGTTTCCAGAAAGTAATTATATTATGGTAATTGTGATATAATCTTGACATTATTTATTTCTATTTTCTACTCCTGAAACATAGTTTCCAGTCGACTTAATCCATCTATTAGACTTGTGTCATTCTCTGTATTTACTAGAAAATAAAACTAAAATTCATGGCGTAACGAAAGAATAAGGAAAATGGAGATACAGCTGGTCTACATCAAACTTTTCACTCTAATAAATATATAATTTAATACCTTTAACACAAAAAATTTTGTATTTTTTAAATTAATGTATTTATTCAAGCATGTGTAGAGTCTGTATTTGACACTTTGTTCTGTTAGTCTGGTATATGAAAGTTTAATCTGACCATAAATTAAGAAATTGTTAAATTTATACAAAGTCAATAGCATTTTAGGACATAGAGTATTTTACTTTTTTTTTTTTTTCATTTAGAAGATTTACTATACCTATTAACTTTTCCTTAGTAAATGCTCCTTGTAGGATTGAACACTTTTCATACCTAAATTTTCATACTGAAGCATTTTTCATACCATAATTTTCCCTAAATGCATTTTCAGAGCTCCTGTGTGATGTTAATAAAAGCTGAAACACTAGTTTTCAGAAATCTTAGGGCTGGCACAACCTATAAAGATGTCGATTCCAAGTGACAGTCAACACATTGCAGGATATAACCATATGTTTATAGAAAAAACAGAGAAGAATTTATGACAACAAAGCCTTCGTAGGAAGTGTGTGCATTTGACTAAAAGCTATTGCCCAGCTTTAACTAGATTCAGCCAAGTCAGATAGATTAAGATATTAAACCACAATTTCAATTGCAGGAAACCAGATAAAATCTTAACGTAGAACCAGTTTGTGACTTTTCAACTGCAGTGAAGATGATATTTTCCAAATATAACTGCAATAATGACGATGTTTCTCTTAAAATAAAGTCCAAAGAGAATCCATGAAAAGACCAGAATAACACTTTCCAACACATTTGACGGGAAACATTTAAATTATCAGAGTCACAATTAACTGACTTACTTAACAGGATTTTTTTTTTTTTAACAGGAAAAGGAATTTTTTGCAATTTTACTATTTTTTATTTTTCCATGTAAAATGAATAGAAAGAAAATAGCCACAACCTTGAACTCTGTGCTTTAGTATTTTTGTATATTGTACCACTATAGAACATATTCTAGGCTCCACATGGAACGTGATCTCCAGGAAGGCACAGCAGTAAGATTCATCCCTTTCAACTCTGAGGAAAAATGCTGATATGAAAGTAAGATACAGACCACAGATTCAAATTCAACCTCTTTCCCAAGCTGCTAAGAAAAATTATATTATATTATCATAGGTAACACAAGTAACATACTTCTGAGTTTAAAGAAATGTGTGATACAGTTTTTAAAAGGATATATCAGAAGATGGGTGAATACTGGACCTGTGCCAGTGATGTCATCAACAAGTCCTTTGTTACAGCATCTTTCAACAAGGTTTTAGCAATGTATTATTTTGGCTATATATTATTCCTGGAAACTATCTAACGTTTATTTCTAGAAAAAAGATATGGGAATAACTTTGGTATCTGATCTATTTTTAGTTAACAGTCAAGTAAGACAGGCACTAAATGCACACTTTATCCACTTTAGTCACTGTTCCACACAAAGAACCTTCATTTGTTTAAACAAAAGGGGTATAGAGTATGGACCTGTATACCCTGAACTGGAACCATGGCAATCCCACAGTGGTGACTTTGGTCCTGAAATGCTTCTATGTGCCATTAGTCTGCTAAATTTATGTAGTACCCACTATAAATAAATAAGGTAGAGCACTGTAGAGCAGCACTTCCAATTTTTAAGTTTTTTTTTTTGTTGTTGTTACATGCAATTTTTCAAAGTTTAGCTGTTTGGGTAAGCCCATTCTAGTTACCCTCATTTTCTATGTAGATTAATCCTTTGTTTCTGGTGGATGAAACAGGGAAGTCAGTGTACTATTAGCTCCGTGAGAAGTGGTTTGCCCTATGCTTGCCTGAAATCAAAAATGTCAAAAGGGAGCTTGTGTTGATCTTCTGAAATCCATCCAAAGTTTGACGAAATACTAAAACTTAAGATCAGTGTTTGTGAGGGAGCTGGGTGAAAGTATTATCTTGTACACTCTCAGAGATAGCAACAGATAATAACTCATTTCTCAGTTCAGTTATGCCTTCAGTGCCTATCAATATGATATATGCCTTAGACCCAAATTAATTTGACTTTTTTTTACAAACTGTTCAGCTGTCATTAACTTCAAACATGGCTTTCTTCATTCATGCACAGATTAAAATATCTAGATTTCAGACCATCCAACTGCTGCCTGTGTTTCCAAGAAGTGAAATTCACCCTTCACCAAAGGCAACTCTGAGGTAAGTATTCAAGGCTATCATTATGTTGTTACTTAGAATAAGGATTTAATCCTATCAGGAGTAAAACTTCCAGACAACTGAGTGAATTAAAATACAGCCAGTAAGCTTCTGAAATTACAGGATATCTAGCTCCTGTTCATCCCTTCCTGACTGTCATTTCTTAGTAAAAGCTGTACTGAGAGATATTTGTGCAGTCTGCATGAGACCATGAAATCAAAGCTTAGTGCTTCGTACATTAGGTGTGATGCTTTCAGATAAATGTATTCCTTCCACTGGAGCACATCTCCCGAGCTCCTTCAACCATGGAGTAGCTTCCAGATGGAGTGCTGGTTTCCAAGATAATGCAATAACTTTTCTGGTTAATAATAAAGTATAGATGAAAGCTCATTTTTTCCCAAGCCTACCATATATGATTCATTGCTCTTTTGCAAGTGAAGTTATCATTTTTATGACCCAAAACCAACAAGTGATATTTTGTAAATGTATGAAGCTCATGACATTGATGATATTTACTTTTTCTGTCCTTGAACACAGAATTTTTCCTGCATTTGTGTAATGGCTATTTTTATTTTTAAATAATGGAAACTAAAATGGTATTGTGAAAACAAATATTTGTTTATTTTTACAGCCTATATTTATTTTGTTTTATTTTTTGATACATTTCTTCTTGAGAAGTCAAATAAAAATTTGAAAAATGTTTATGAAAAGGTCATAATATACCCATTTTCTAGTAAAATAGGCAAAAGAGATTTCTTCTTGTCTGTTTTTCCCTGGATTTTCTTATCTTTTTAAAGTATCATTATAAAACAAAGTAAATTAAAATAACACGGGAAAAAAATCAATTTTCTTTCTTCAATAGCTTGTATGAATTGTTCTGTCATATTTTGTAATTTATAGTCCTGGTCTTACTTTCTGGTATCATTTTTCTCTGCGTTGTTATATTAGAGATATAAAAACCTCAACTAAATTCACACAAAAGATTCAAACTCCTAAAGCAGGACTTTAAGTCTGAATTATTATACTTGCAATCTTGAAGTTTGTACCTAGCACAAGTGGTACATTTCACAGTACCTGCAAACTTATTTAGGTCTCTTCAATGCCTCCAGTTTTACCTATGCAGCTGTTCAGGCCTGACTCTATTGGTTCAACATCAGCTCAACCCCTATCTTGTATTTTCCTGCAGTAAAGATCTAGAGCTAAGGATATCTTTGTTATGCCCCTGAAGTTTTGAGTAGTCTTTCTCAAATATAACTGATAACACTGATTCCTCAAAAAATAAATTAATTTGATGGCTTTTTTTGTTTGGTTGGTTTCAGACACTGAGGGAAAAAGATGTTTGGATGGCCTTAGAACTAAAGGTATGATATACAATACCTATTGTCTCTCTGAATTTGATTCTTCCTTTTAATTGATAGATACATCATTTAAATTTACCATACTTAGTGGGAGTTGAAACACTTGTTGAGTTTTTTCCTGGTTTTGCCTTCATTGCTTGAGAACAGGGTTTCCCTGAAAATTAGTGCATCAGCTATTATATTTCTAGACTTAATTACAAATTTTAACACACAGACTAATTTTAAGCTTAATAGAAACTTCGAAGATATATTAAAACAAGAAAAATTTGGCTTGGTTGTCGGTTATATGTTTAAAATTAGCAATGTAGGTATGTAGTTTAAACGACATGTTGGCTTAAGAGAGGCAATAGCATGTATCTGGCAACTATTGCAGCTGAGGGAAAAATCTACTTTCAGATACATGGAACAGTCTTTATCTGAATGCATTCACCTCAAAAGGCGGAGGAAACAGGTGAGAAGGTGTTACTGTGCACATGGTCTTTAAACTTACGAAGTATCCAGAAATATCTAGTGATTTTCATGGTAAGGGAGCGTAAATTTTTTGTTTATAAAGCTCTAATAATTTCCTAAATAAAGTCAATACACCCTTGAATTGCTTTGATATACTAAAAGTGAGACCTCTAGACACAGGTATGAATTGGGACTAAATTATTATTTTGTGGTGGGTCATTACATTGTTCAGGGTTCATGTGAACCAATATCTACAGGCAAGACAAATCATCTCACCTGTGGCCTGAACCAGTCACCTCAAAGCTCAATCATTGATCCAGTATTCCAATTAGCTGTCTGGGTGAGATAATCCTTTAATTCCAATTAGCTCTCAAGGTGGACAATCCTTCAACATCGGGACAAGCTTGGACTGTCTCAGCTTGATGCCCATTTTCATCACTGTCAACAGCTGCAGCCAAGCTCCTGTTCCTGCAGCAAACAGCTCCGGAAGCTATTAGTGTTTTTACAGATCTCAACAGACAGCATTGCTGCACATTTGCAAACAACTGTTACGTGTGATTAGCATCAAACCAACCTGCCAAACCAAAATATTCTGAAAGGGAGGTTTAAGACATGCGAATAATAGCGCCGTTGCAAAATGCTTATAGACCTCTAAAGGGAATGCTGACTTTTACAAAATAACATTTTGGTTTTTATCTTACTATAAAGTGGAAGTGGGTTCTGCGGGAGAAATTTTAAATGCCACACGCAGCTATTCAATACGTCTGAACAAAAAGCTAAATGTAAGGAGATCTATAAAATCAAAGAATGATAGCAGTCTAAATGCTGCTATGCTCACTTTTCTGCACTGACTCACATTTATCTTAAAAGATATTATGAAGGAATATAAACCCCAGTATACATAATTTGAAAACATTGTTATAATCTTGATGTTTTCTAAATCTTTTTTGAATGCATCACACAGCTAAAGTTGATATATTCAAAAAACCCTTTTTCATGATGTTCAAAATACTACCATATACAGCAGAGGCCCTAAAAAGCTGATGCAGAGGAAAATTCCCTAATGCCTTAGCTACTTGAGGCTTAATATTAGCATATTACAAAGTAGAAAGAGGGCACCTGCAGGCATTTTGATTTTGAGGGCATCATTTAAGCTTGCATTCAAAAGCTGTGCTTTAAGTCTGAACTTTCACCCCTAAAGTGATTTTTGAATTTGATATAAATGATCAGGGCAGTAGGCCTGAATCTTTAATATTACAGCTCCAGAACTTGGGGCTAAATTAGGACCATAATTAGAATGCCTTAGGCAAAGGAGAAATTGAAAGTCATAGCAACCCTCATCAAAGAACAGGTTTGCACTCTCCCACAGTTATTCTGAACCGCTGCTTTATTCTCATCCTCACCCCTTTTCTTCCCCCTTGAAGAATTCCACTTTTGTTGCCTTGCACAGAAATGAGGACAGGCATGTCATCTTCCATCACCTGGCTGGCTCTGTCCTCTTGCCATTCACTTATGTCAAGAGGTGAAATGAGCTCACGCGATGCTTTTCTTACTCCATGCACTCTGAACCAGTGTGAGCCTCCAAATAAGATGACTTTTGACTGTTTGCGGAGTGGTATTACTGAGCTTAGTGACTGGTTAATGCTTGTCTTCAGTGCTTTTGGTCTCTGCCTGATTATATGAATGCCTGTATCCTACTATCAGTCAGAATATTTTTCCTTAAATATTAAATATTTTTTAGCTAAATGTTGCTTAACCTCCTCGATGGCATAATATCATTTCCATTTACTATGCTATCAACTTTCTAGTTGTCCTAAGGTACTGCATTTAAGAAAAATAGACATTGCAGTTATTAAACTATGGGGTTTACATCATAATAATTCAGAAAAAAAAAGAACTGAATTCAACTAACAGAGTGGCTGTGCCGCAAGGGAGAAGCAATCAGTAGCAAGACATCAAATTGGTTTCAGGGAAACCGCTGAAGAGCCCATGCCAAAGAATGTTGCTGCTGCATTGTGTTTGCATTTCTGTGATGGGATTTACATAACTCAACATGACATTATATTGGCTAAGACACAAATCTAGTCTTTAATCCAACAAGACGCACAGAGCTTGCTGTGTTGTGTCACCATGATTCCCTCTGCCAGGCTTCTGTCTCTTGCACAGCCAAACACAATCTTTACACATATTTATCCATTTAATACCTGCTGCATGTTACCCACTGCTTGCATGCCCACCAAGTTACAGTATTCACATATAAAGTGCTCTCCTTGCAGACCGGTTATTTGCCAGTGATACATAAGCGCCCAAAGGGCAATTGAAATTCTGTTTACACAGTGAATGAAAATATGTCTTTCCTCTACTGGATCATAACTGCCCCTTTAATCTTTCTGCTCTCTCTCATTCCACTCATATTTACTGGCCCTTAATGAGGTTTTAGCATGGACACAGTTAGAATTTCAATCTTTCCATTAAGTTACCTCCAAAGAGCTTCTTTTGCAAACTGCTAATCAAGAATGCAATTGCAAGTCTGCGCCGTAGAGAGGGTGCCAGTTCTGGAGGATATGGAATAATTTTGAAAGAACATACTAACTTGATACTTATTTAAACTGCTTGAGTTTTGCCTAAATCTTTACTAAACGCTTTCTGTTGCAGTCCTCCCTTGGTTCTCTGCAAAAAATCAAAGCTTAATTTTCCCAGAAGGGAAAGGAGACACAGGAATAAGTCTAAGAGTGCTGTGAACAGAAATATCAATAATAACATCAGGCTGGTCAGTGTCAGCTTGCAACCAGCATAAGAGCAAAATACAATACTAGCAGTTTAGTATTTAATCCTAAACCAGTGTTTACATTCCAGATTTGCCTTTATAGACACAATTATCATGTGAAATGACATTTTAGAGATATTTCTTATGACTCTGCATACCTGAAATATTTCTCAACTCTCCATAAAGACAACAAGCTACCTTGACTTAAAATGTTTAAAGGCATTGTTAATGTTTAAAATGTTAAAAGGCAAATGTTAAAATGTTTCTGTTAATGTTTAAAATGTTTAAAGGCAAATGTTAAAATTCTCAGTTCTCCCATTAATTGAAAAAAATATGCTCATTTTATCCTATAATTTCTCACCATTCTACTCCATACTCATGTTTCTTTGAATTTTGTTAGGTTTTTTTCTTCTTTATAAGACTGTTCTTTATATTATAAAGCAATGAGTTTCTTTCCATGCTGTCACTTTACTCATAATGTGTTTGCTGTTTTCAATCCCACAAAATTTCCTGATCCTCCTCTTCAATCCATCAAATCATATGATGCCTATATAGACCATCTTAAATCTCTGTGTCCCATTTGCAGTCCATGAAGATTCTGAGATAGTTCCTTTGTTTTCCTTCCCTTAGAAACCCATCTTCAGTTTCTCAGGGTGAATCTCACAGTCAGAAAATCCTTTCCTGCTTCAGACACTTATACCTTTCTCTTTAAATTGGGGGCCCTTTCAGCTGCTATCTGCAATTCCCAGAGCTTAACTGAATTGAAAACTGCAGACAATACAGTGCTTGAGATGTAATCCACTTACTTGCCTGAAGAATTCTCTCAAGAGAGTCTCAGTTGGCAATGCCATTTTGGTATCTAGATCAGAGTGATCTAGCAATCCTAGGTTAGAGTGGAAAATACAAAACTGAAAAAGAAAGAAATTCAAAAAATCACCATTCTAATCCATTCTTACCACTAGCTGGCTTTCATTTTCCCAACTTTTCTGCAGAGAGTTCCCAGCTTAGTCTATTTTGAGGCAACAGCTGGCTGTTGACTAGGCATAATTGGATTCAGGCAAAAATAAGCTGCAAGAAATGCATCATTTTCCTGTGCACTTATGGGTTCAGTTCCACTTGGTTGTGAAAATCCCTTAAAAGCTTCCCTCTGCTATCAGAAAAAGGCTGAGGTCAGCTGGAGCACTCCAGTGAACACTGCCTGGATTTAAATTGCTTTGGGTAACAGGTTCATTCTCAGTAAAGGTTTGTCAGTTAAGGATTCTCTTTCCCATATGCTCTGGCAGACTTCAAATCTGTTGAGCATGGTTCAGATTTCCATCCTCACACTTTTCTCTTCGTTGGAACCCTTCTGACTCTTGCCTTTGAACATATTTTTCCTAGGGAAATAAAAATAGAAGCATATATTATTAGATTTTATTTCTGTATTCAAATGCTTGTTAGAAAAGGCAAATCTAAATCATAGGGTAGTTGAAAACATAAGAACATCCAAGAATCTTTGTGAAGAAAAAATTCAACACACAAATTGGACAGATAGGAAAATAGGATTATTTTTCTTCAAACTGCATGAAATATACTATTAAGCTACAATAAAGAAAATATAAAAAAAGACTAAACTCTTACTAACATCTGTCACCACACAGTATTGCAGTAACTATACCTTTATAGTAGTTTAGTACATCTTCACTCTAAACCACCATCTGTTCCAATCTGTAAAACTGCATTTGTAGCATGGGAGACAAGTGTGGTTTTTAAAATCAGAAAATAATCTGTGTATATGAGTTGTGATAATAAAAAAAATGCGTATGTAAAGTATTGAATTATTTTATATGGAAAATAATCCTATTAACTGAAAAGAGTGTAAAATTAGTTTTGATGGTTGCAGTATTTCCTGATTCAGGAGTTTCTCAGCAATAAGCTGATGACAACTCACAGGCGTTTCCATAACATTCAGAAATGCAAATATGTGTGTTTCAGCAGATCCAGTTTCCAAATCCATTGCAAGAAATTTCATTCTTTGACAAACCCATAGCCAGAGACTTTTTTAATGCACAGCTTTCAAAAATATAAGTTCATTCTGTAACCAGTTCTGACTAATACCTCTACTTGCCTATGGGCATCCCATGAAATTACTGATGAAAACAAACAAAACCTAAGAATACAGGAAGGAAATTTATCTGTCAGCAGAATATTTCTCTCTCTTTGTTGCCTGTGATTATTACATTAGTCATGTCACACCCAAAAGTCAAGTTTCTTTGTGGTTTTAGATTCATCATAAAGAACCCTTTAATTATTAGGAAACTCTATGATAATAAAGAGACTTTGCTAAGGTTTAACATTTTTTTCTATTTCAGTAGACCCATGTGTGCTACATCATAAGTGCTGCTTTGATTCATAGGCTTGGAAAAAAAATAGGTTTATACACTTGTGCACTAAAAAGATAAGGAAGCCAAAGGGAACTATTAACATTTGGAATTTAAGAGAAATTAGAATTGTCATATGGAATGTACCTTTAAAAATGATAGCTCTGGTCAATGGAAACTTTTTTCTGTCTGAGTAAAGCCTTCAGCCTTTGGAGTTGCAAGAGTGCTGCCAGGAGTAAAAACTCAAATGTTCAGCAATCAAAAGCTTCCCACAAGCATATGGCTGCAACATCAGCATGGAAAGTGGGAATTTAGGAGTCAGTATCTGCCACCACTCCTCACCCTGAACAGTAATACTGGGGATTTAACTGAAATTCCTCACACGTAAGTAATGTCCTGGCCACACTGTATTCAAAGCAATTGAACCCAGCACAACCGACTAAACTCGGAGGTGTTGCTCATCACTACACAGCAACATTCCCTGCACTATCAACAGCTACAGCAGCTTCCAGGACTTTCTTTTTTGCACCTGCCATATGGCCCTTACCATTTATGGAACAGAGAACAACCTATGTGTGACTCTGTCCTGAACATAACCTTGTATTAAGTAGGTAATTATAAGAAAAGATTTATTTTTCAAGTAAGTACTGGATGGAATACACAAATCAAAATACGTGTATACATGTGTATGTATATATATATATATATATATGCACACATGAAGATTTGCAGATAGATGTATATGCATATATTTATGAACAGATAAGTGCTTGTAGGACTTGTTTGAATTATAGTTATTAGAGATTGGCAAAGAACTTATTACTATGAGTGCCTTTAACCAGAAAATATCTAGCAATAACAGCAAGAAATCAAGATGCTTTCAGTCTTTTCATCAGTGAGCTCCAATACTGAGATAACTGTTCTATGGTTAATAGTCACAGCAAACCAAACGTGTGAGCAGCTGGTGGAGAAAATAGCTTATTGATGTTATGCTGGAAAAGAACATGAGTCTTGCAATCTGTGCAGCAACCAAATACAATAAGAACTGTAGATTTGATTTTGGATGAAATACTCATTTAAAATGTTTACAATTATATTACAGTCTTTATTCAATATTTTTTTCATTGCTCTAACTTTGTAGAAACAACTCTTGAGCAGTGGGTAAGCTTCCAAAGTAAAATAAATGATAGAGTAAGACAAAAAAAAATTTAAAGCATAATAGATGAAAGAACAGGTGCATCAGAGAGTTTTGTATTTTGGACAGATTTTAAAACAGATATTTGGACGTGACTGGGTTATAAATTCTGTTAACAGAGGTAATGCAAGGAAACAGATGTAAAGCAAATTGTTCTAGATTTGATAAGTATTATCCTTCTGACTTGAAATACTATACATTATTGGGATGAGAGAGTATATATGTCTGAAAATAAATATAGAGAACCAACCCACATTTACTATTTTTTACTCCTGCTTCTGTGCTTAACTTTGTTGATATTATCAGTTTTATTACCCTTTGTTACAAAAAATTATGCTGACAAATACACTTTTACTAAAAAAAAAAAAAAAGGCCTCCTTGGATTTAAATCAAAATACCTGACTGAAAAACATACCATCACATTTATCCCCAGCCACAACCTAAGCCCTGGAAACAATTTCATAATTGATACAAAGCTATTGCAAATCACTAACACTTGAAAACAATTCGGGCACCCTCCAGTCCTTAGGTTCTGCAACACCCCCATTTCTCCTTTACATCTTCAAAACCCCTAAAAACATTCATCTAAGCCCTAGTGCCCAATTTATGCTTCCCAGCAGATTTACTTGCTCTAGCAGGGTAACTCAGGAGATCCACAGCAGCGCAGGAGTGGCCATCACAAAGTCAGGATTGTCAGCTCAATGGGGCAGGGAGCCCTGTGTCAGATGTCCAGCTGTGGTAGAGTAATTTTCAGAGAGAATGAAAAATCCTCATCCATCAACCTCTGAGACACCTCTAAAGCTCTACCTTTCCAAGGCAGTCTTGTAATGCCTAGATACTAGGCCTAGTGTGACAGTAGCTGGGAAGAGCACTCCCTACCTATTTCTTACCTTGCAAACATAAAAAAGTATGGGATTGCATTCCTTTGGACTGGCTGTGGCCCCTTAGACTGCTACAAGTCTAGTGCCACTATCTGTTTCTCCTTTCGAAAACACTTTGTGGTAGGCAAAGGAAGCAATACTTTTTAATTGGCTTAATCCCATGAAGGGAAATTTCTAAACATGTTTTAGCCTGATTAGCTTAGTAAGAGTAGAAGATACTAGGAAATTTACAGGAGCTACTTAGCATCTGGAAGTATCTCTAAAAATTATCACGCCTAAAACAATATGTTCAAAGTAGGCAGGGATGCTGGATGACTATATGGCAAAAAGTAATATTAGTATCCCCTCAAAGATATTTTCTTCAGCTCAACCCCCATGATATTTCAATGTGCATGGCACTAACGCTTGTGCCTTCCTCGCTCATATCCCTCATCCCACTAATTTAATAATTTTTGATTACCCACCAGTGCTGCTACTTCTCTCTGAATTGCCTGCTTAAATTCTTGTCAATAATGTGGAAAAAGATTGTCCTACATCTACAGGTTGTAGGTGTTTACTCATAAAACAGACCTTTTTGTTATTTTCTTGACATTTCAAGTCAAATCAACTTGAAGGCTTTATGAAGCCTCAAAAGCTTAGATCTCCAAGGTCACAGTTGCAATGTTTAAATCCCATATATTAATTAGCACAGTATGCGTTTTCCTTACAATGTGCTACATAGGAGTCTAATCAGAGACCTGTGTAATATCTACTGGGACATTCTTGTAGCAAGTGACACATTTACTAATTAGAATAGTACAGGAAATTTACTTGACTCATTCTTAAATCAAGATAAATATTCCTGATAATGTGAGTTTTGTACAGTAAACACTAGCTGGGGACTTGAGGATCTGGCCTGAAATAAATAGAAAAGCAAACAATCAAAGACAAGAAAGAAATTTTTTTTTTTTCCCTTTCCACTGGTGAGAACCAGGTCTGGCTTCAAATGCACAGCCTTACACTGAACACCTACCCAAGATATATACCATACATACTTTATTTAACAGCACATAAATATATGTTCTACCATAAGATTTTTTTGATATGTTTTATTTTAGGTATATTTTCATTCATTTTATTAACATGGCTGTACATGCTGTGACCTTTTAGCTTATTTTAAATTTTCCTGATATTTTATCATAAGGTCTTAATTTTTTGGAAGACATTTAATTTTTTTTTTGACATTTTAAAAGCATGGCACGATTAGTTACGTACTAAGAAGGTAAGGTCAACATTTAAGAACTAAAGCCTGATAAAAGTGTAAATCAAATATTTCTTAGCTGGTTTAAGCATTAGGAAAGGAGGAAGTAAAAGTTCTTTGAATTAAATAGTGGCTTGAACTCATTTTCTGGGTTACAGAGATTGTGACAGAGCCCCTTTTACTGTATTAGCAAGGTTAAATTTTAGAAAAGAAAGAAGCTAGTATATTCATAATTAACAAACTACAAAATTGAGCTAGCCCTAATAAAAAAATCTGAATTTAAATAAAATTACTGGTTTGATATACTTTTACAGTATGAAGATAAATAATAAAAATAAATTACAATTTATTTTCTGGTAAAAGAATGTAATATTATAAGTCATTGAAGAGGGAAAAGCAAATGGAATACATTTTAAACTGCATCTGTGATTATTTATACCTGATCTTTAAGTTTGTATATTTTGTAAGACTTACTAGACATCTCTTCACCACTTTGAATTCCTAGATTAAAAATCCAGAGAAAAAGTTACCACAGGAAAAAAAAAAAACCCCTTGCAATTTACTGATTTTACTGAATTAAATTGTGTCCAGCAACACTTCTAACAAACTGGAATGTAAGAGCTTTTCCAGGATTCTTATGACCCTTGGCAATTAGTGGTTTCCCAGTGAATTCACAGCCATGTTAGTTTGCCAAACTTGCCAAAATGCTCCAGGCACACTTAAGCTCTTCACATGCCTAATTTACCAGTAGAAACATACCTATGCATTATGCTAAAGAAAAAGAGAACCAGGTTTTAAATATCTCTGTGCATCTTAAAAAGCAAATGCTTTAATGGGATCAAAACTTGGAGACCTCAAAATGATCTATTGCAAGTAGAATGTTTGTCCTCTGAACCACTATTATTCTATACGGCAGACAGTGTTTAAATGCTGTTCTTGCTATTTCACTGAAATCTGGCCTGAAGTATTGAGTCCTTCACTCCTAATATCTCTTTTAAAGTAACAATAAAGGAGTTATTTATTACTTCTTCATTGAAATAAATCTTACAAATTGAAAACTTTGTTTTGAAATATGATTAATTTAAATGGTAAAGCAAAATGGGAGATGTTTACCATTTAAGTTTTACATTTTTGCTTTCTATTTAATTACAACATAGTGCTCTCTGTGATCACTACTCTAGTGAATTTTAATTGGAATTTGATGGATTTCTGCTTACAAATACAGTTGGATGAATTTGATCCAACTTTCTACCCAGGACCAGATGTGAACACATTTTGGATTTTAATATTTGCTTAAATCATGCAGACAAATAAATCTCAGCCAGTGAGTTCCTGATGCATTATTCTCTTTCTTATTCACTCTATATTGGTGTTGTCTATGCTATGAGATTGGATATCTAATTAAAATATTTTTGAACCAGGGCAAGAAGCAGAGCAATTATTTTAAGAGAAAGATTAAAAAATAATTAACATCAATCATTCACATCAAAATATTACTTCCCCAATATAAAAGTGATTATTGGTAATTGTCTCATATTTCACAGAAACATTTGCACAAAAGAATCTGAAAAATTATTATATGCATTTTACAATAATTCCGGCCATTTGAACAACTATTGCGAATGCTTGTATACTCTTGTGGAATATGATTATCAGGTTTATATGATTCTGTAGGTATTTCTTAAATGTTTAGGATGTTGAAAATTCTTTCTTTACCCTTGGAAATGGTACAGGAAATACCTTCAGTGTTGTAACTTTCTACAGACTCTGAGACTCGAAAAAGTTTGATATGGTGGAATGGTATCTAAAACTGTTAGATCTGGGTGATTTGTTCATCGTTTGCTATGTGATGGCTTCTGTTTGGTTTTGTTTTCTTTTAGAAATTATTCCTGTCCTAGATTAATGACAAATCTACAGGATGGACCCTGCCACAGCTCATTTGACCACCAAGTACTGTAGCCTTTCTGTAATATAAAATTGTCATTTTTTCCTCACACTTAATGAACATGCTAAACAGTGTCAGTCCAAACACAATTAGGGATTCTTAAATTCATTGTTTGTGATTTAATGCAAGAGAGTAAGAACTGCAGGTGCCCTAATTTCAGGTACATACATAGTCAATTGTCTTGCTCCTGTGTCCTTTAATTCCTCTATGCCAAGCTAAACTCAAGATAACTGGAACATAGAAGTTTAAGAAAGGGCTAATTAGCATAAAATTTAGAAGTATTTCTATAAAGAGCATGTTAAAAGTGAAGTTTTTAAGGACCACATTACTTTTTCTGACAAGCTTCTAAAGCCATCAGAAGCAGACCTCTGCTCCAGAAAAATCACAACATTAGAAGTCCTTTAATTTCTGAATTCCTGTCTGAAAAAGCCCTTTTCTAACTTTGATTGCCATGGCAACTCCTATTAGATACTTTATTATCTAAGCTACAGCCAGGGAACAGATTATCCTATTTTGTATAATCATGTCTTGGGTAAGTAAGGTTGAATAATCAATGCAGTGCAATTTTTAACAAATTTAATTAAAAGCTTCATGGCATTTTTTTTTTTTTCTGAAAAGTATAAATGGACTTTTCAGTAATATTAAGGGCAACAAAAAGTCACCACGTTATTTTTCTAGTATTACAAAACTAATGGTCTTGTAATGGTTCTAAATGAGTGGAATAAATCCCAAAATATTATAACTCTTCCCCTTTGACAAGGTACTGTAACTATTGCCAAAGAACATTGCATTCGCAATAAGAAAAGAAATTAATTTTCATAAGCAGAAGTTAGAAAAAACAGAAAATAAACTACTAAGAAGAATCATGTTTATTCAGATGTTACTTACAGTTACATAAGTGATTTCTATGAGAAGTATGGAAAACACTTCTAAATGTCACTCATATTATCTGCCCAGGCTATGTAGGGAATTGCAAGAAAACAATGAGGGACCACGTAATGAAAGGTGATTTTAAAATAATTTGCCTATAATAAATCTCTAGGTTCTCTCCAACCCTAAGTAACGCTACTTGTGTGATTTTTCTGAGTATTAATAGTGAAATTTGCTATTTTCTTGTATCTATAGTAAATATGAGAGGAAAAGCACATGTGGATATAATTGGTAGAAAGAGTAAGAGACAGCACTAAAGTACATGACCTGTGCTTGATGAAGCATAGAGACCAAGACTAGCAAGATTAATTTCTCCAGAAACAAATAAGCCTGAACTGCTCCAGATCACAATTTGTTAGTCTAGGGAATATGAAATGTTCCTCTTTTAGCAGGCATCAATAAGCCTAAACATTCAGAGCAAGACGAATTTGTATGTTCTACTGCAGCTTGGGAGAAAAATACAGAGTGCCAGTACTCCACAGGCATTTGAAAGAGATCAGTTTCTTTCCCGTTAAAAAGACAGATAAACACTGTACAACCGTCAGAAATTAGGAAGTGATGTGTGAAAGCACCTCCATTCTTCTCCAATATTAATTTTAAAACATTACTTTTAATTAAGGTGGTTCATGACAATGTTTAAGGCGTGAACATCTAATCTGATTGCGGTGTAACACCTACAAACCTTGCTGTAATTGTGGCTGGAGATTATAGATTGTTTTTCTACTGAATCAGGAAACTGTGATCACCTCCAGTGCCGCCTATATTGGACCATATATGGTCCCTACAGTCCCAATGCAACACGCTTTGATAAACTAGTATATGATCAAACCAACTGCTTTAAAACCAAGGTTCACAGAGAAGTGGAATAAATACTTCCAGAGAGAAGTTTAAACAGAGAGTACTGAGTTGATTCTAGAGCCAAGTGTGTAGTGGAAGGTAGCAACAGACATTTTACTAACTGAGCAGCCACGTGAATCTAAAACCACAAAATTTAACCTACAGTAACAATTCTGTTAGCTGACAGATAATTTTATTTATCTCTGTCCATTCATTTTATTTGTGCTTTTTTTTTCCAGAACTTTCCTGGTAAATGCAGGTGGTTTCAATTATGGCCAGTTATCTTGATTTAAAATTACTTAAATCCAGATCTGGATTTTGCAACATGGAATTTATCATCCTCTTAGACCATATTGTTGCAATCATCTGTAGAAAAGAATTTTCAAAAATAAGTCCCTTAAAATCATGTGATGCACTCACGCAAAAGGAGAAAAAAGCCAGGGTTTTTCCTCAGTGTTTCATCAGTCTGAATTACTAATACATCTGAGTTCTCTTGGAAAAGTAAATGATAAAATGCCTTGAGTCAAGCAATATGGATCAAATAATAGGGAAGTATCTTGTAGAAGCTAGAATTACAGTACTGTAAGAATTTCATTTGACTGTAATCTTACATTTATTTTAAAAAAATGTTAAAGGAAAAATTATTCTCAACATGGGGTAATTTTTTTTTGATATTTAAATTAATTTATTAAAATAAAGATTATTGCATTAGAAAACTTCCCAGTGCTTAATTGAACACAAAGTTGTTGCAGCTTTTCATGTTACAGTATTATGCACTTTTTTTTTTTTTTTT
>WBMY01001224.1:148215-159528 GCA_013397315.1 Donacobius atricapilla
AATAATGGAATGAGGAAAAGCTTCCAGAAACACAGATGCATCTGAGCAGAAATATATATCTAGGCCGATGGAAGTCAAAACCTCAGGAAAAGGTTTGTGGTCCAAAGTATCCCTAAATCAGATCTTGGCATCCAACAATCTTGATATTGAAACAGAAAGTACAACCAAGTGCAAGTACATGAATCATCATAACTTGTTCATCAGTTTCTTAGGGTAATTTTAGTTACAGATTATAGAAGTGTTTCTAATGCAATACCACAAAAACCACCCCAAAATATCTAAACATAAATCCTACAATGTATTTTTATGCCCTGAAAGATTTTTAAATGACTCTTTGGCATAAGGACTTCTTTCTCCTTTTTTTTTTTTTCTTTTTTATTAATTTTTATAAAGTATATGATGAGTATACATGCAAACACATGAAATTGAGAACAAAATATTTGTGAGAAACAGCAGGATAAAAAAAAAGTGATAAATCTCAGCAATAAAAGCTTGAAGTCAGAACATTTTTCAAGTGTTGAAAAGAACATAAAGTCTTTTTGTTATCTTTTTCTGTGCTAATATTAATCAATTAAAACTCTGATGGTATACTAGCAGTTTTTTCACTGGTTTAAGAGAATAAGATGGCTGCCCTCCAGGCATTCACTAATGGTGTTATTCTTGATGAATTTCTCTTTCCTTGGGATATTTTGAGGATATGAAGTACTGTGAGGCTTGATTTATGCCTGACATGAAGCTAAAGTCTAGAATACTTCTCCAGTAGACAAAAAAGATATTTTACTTACTTCATTAGCCTGCACAAAGGAAAGCTGAAAAGAGAAATTTATATTAGTCATTGGGGCTCGGAGATCCTAATTACATTTAGTATTGAGATTCAATGAAGGGAAAAAACCATCAGTCTAGTGAAATTGTTTATTGTTCTTGTTTTTCTTCTAATAATACGATGCCAGATGGAAGCCTCTGTCTATATTAGCCACCTAATTTTAATTGTATACATTGCTTCTTTTAACTGATAGACTCATTTGCAGAAAATAAGCTATTCCCTCCCCCAAATATTTAACAGCTTCTTCTTAACTTGGAAATTCTAAGACATTAAAAAGTCTCTTTGAAGCTTTTTTTTCTTAGTCATACTGTTGCATTAGAGCAAACATCTTCTCTCTCAAAACATCTCAGACACTTTATATTAACTAGCCCTTGAAAGCATAATTTACAATGAAAGATTTTCTACCAAAGTATTGGAACAGAGGATGCCATGGACAATCTTAGGGTGCTCCATGACTCTTTGAGTTAAAAAAGGCTATGAAAAAACTAGAGAAATCAACTAAAGGATTTTTTTTTTTTTTTTTTACATTTCCCATCTGCATTTCCTAAATAAAACATTGGCCTTGCAGGGACAGATGCAGCCTGACACTAGAGACAATTAACCTTTCCTTGTATACATTAGGAAACCTACGAAGAAATAGCAAAAATCTCCTTTTAAAAGAGTCCCATTGAGATTAGAATAGACAGTGTGAAAGAGGAAATACCCTCCAGCCTAAAAGTGGAAAACATACAGGAGAAAGCAGCAATGCATACAATGAAATTTAGCTATGTGTGGGTATCCACACCGAGGAGATGCTCAGAGGACAAGTACAGCAGATGCTCTGCAGCAATCGGTTGATCTCATCCTGTTGCCCAAAGTGACCTAACTGATTGAATTTGGATAGGGCAGGAGGTACTTTCAAACCAATTCCACAGAGTTCTCTTTGAGCCCTTTTTATGTCACAGCTGAGTCAAAGCTATCAGATCTCTCTGTTCTTGCTTCTCTCAGGAATACTACAATCCACTCTTATGAAGGTTTCTGTGCTACTGTGTCATTCACCATCTTTCAATTGGTATATGTGCAATTTGTCAAGCACTTTTTTTTGTTGATATTGTCAGGGAAAGAAGAGTATCCTCCCTTCACAGGCTTTCATATTTCATGGCATGCAGCAAGCCCTCATGGTATAGATAGACAGACTTCTGTTTTATCTTCATCTGTGTTCTTTATATAACATATAGAATATAAAACATTGATGTATCGTGTTGCAAAATACCCGTAAGAATCCATCCAAGTACAAAATTTATGGCTGGATTTATGAGAAACCTAGCTGAAAGGAATAGCCATGAGGTAATATTTGTTATCTCATTGTCAGAAATTCTAACAGGACAAGAAAACATATTTTTAACTGGTTTGTGATTACAAATTCACTTGCCATATCAGAATTACCTTGTAGGTAGGGAAGTGCAATTTACTGGGGCTTTTTTTTAATGATAAAAAAAAGTTTTAACAAATTTGAATTTGAAAAAATCATATAGTTGATAGAGTGAAAATATCTAGTAGAACATACTCTTTTGTCAGAAATATGAATTATACATACTCAAAAGTTAATCATGCAGGTGTATTATTAACCATTTAAAGTTGTATTATGCATCTCATCTAATATAATTCTGTCTGGTAAGCACTATATTCTGGTGATTATAATACATAACTGATGGTTAGAATGTGTAACATTGCCAAAAGTCAAAATTTTCAGAGTCATTTCAGATATATTGGATGAAGCCAAAACCTAAAAGTGCGCTATAAGCCTTGTTCATCAAATATACATTAATATTTTCATTAAAAGCATTCAGTTTAGGCAACACGCTTATGGAAAGTGCATAATATTTGACAGAAGTTAAAGTGAAAATGTGTTCATAGAGACTCCTATATTTGAAAAGAATTTATGTGGCTGCCTGGCTACACAAAAAAGACAAGGATAGTTTTGGAGGCATACATTTCTCTGCTCATGAAAAGATGGATTTACAGAAATGCTGGAGTTGACCTAACTGGCTTCAAAGCCTCCAGTGATTTCAATGGATCTTGACAAACAATAGACCATTCTCACAGACTGAAAAAACAGCAGAGGGACAGGATCGGGTAGTCAAGTAGCTCTGTATGTCATGGCTTTCAGAGCCAACCACTCATGTGAATGACAGAAGAGCACTTCAGTATTTGCCTTGAGATTTCTTATCTGTAATGATAGATCTAGCTTTTACTATTAAATGCTTCTGAGACAAATGTATGTGGCTCTCAGTGACCTTTGCTGTGAAAGATGATTGTATGTTTCAGTTTCAAAATCTTGCTGAAGATGTAGATCTACAGATAGATGCTCCCAACAATGCTTGAAATCCCTCTTCTGGAGGCCTCCAAAACAGATGGAGGGCTCTTGTGCACAGACACAACACCGATAATGGCACCCTGAATTGGTTCTTGCATTCATGAAAATCGTCACTTTTTTTCCCCTGAACAATAAGTGGACTAACACTGTATTTTTTCTAAATATCCAGAGGGATGGATGATATGCTCAAAACCAAAGTCCAGTTGTTACTGTTCAGAAGAAAAGGATATTACATTCAAAGCAAAAGAGCACCACTGTCCCCTCTTTCCCATATTTTTTTTTCAGGCCAAAAGCTCTCTTTCTAGCAAATAAACATCACTTGGCTTCTCAAGAGGAACCTGTCTCAGAGACAACAAAATCATAGCTAAATTCTGTGCATGAAATATAGCATTTAAAACGCTCCTCTTGAAACGGAGATTAGAAAAGACCCTTTTCAAAAAGAAAAAGGGTGCAGCAGATTGACTCAAATGTCCTCTGTTCTTACAACTATTAGTATTTATTACTTTAGTATTCTGATATGCAACACTGTTACAATTGAAATTTATGGTTAATCTTATATTAAAGATATAAAAGAACCCCTAAGCTAACAGCAGAGTCACTTGGTCTCATTAAACACTGCATCATTAAATTAGAAATCTTAGAGGGCAATGCTACGAAGGAGGAAAAAAACATAGCAAATATTGTTAATAGAGCTTTGAAAATAGTATTTTAAATAAAAATCAAAGAAACTTTGAGATGTGCATATCAAATGACTTGTCCTGTAAATGAATAAGTAAAAATATAAAATGTAAAGAAATTTATTATCCAATAAGAACAAAACCACCTCTTGTGACATAATTCATTTTCTTACAGTTAAAAAGCAATAAAGCTGGAGTGACTTAAATGAACACTCTCTAAAAGGTTAAATAAATTGTAATGCCATAGAACTAGTTGTGTTTAGAACACTTAAAGGTCAGTTCCGTAGGCTTTTTTTCATTGAGTTCATTATATTATTTACGAAAATTGCATTTCCCTCAGCTGAGAAAGTTTTAGAAGGTCCATCATAATGTGATAACACTGCTGGAAGGGTTCTGGCAGGTTGAGCAATGAGGTTGGCACAGAGACGTTGTCTCTTCCACCTCAGCCTATAGCATCAGCACGTTAGACATATAGCACGTGCACATGGAGACAGCACGGCATGCCAGCAAGAACCAAAGTCTCAGTCTCCGTGAAGGTGTGCCAAAAAACATTATGCCAGAGCTAACATGTGTCTTCCTCAGGTGCTTTGAACCTTCATTATATGGGAATAACCTCAGTTAAATGCTTTGAGGTCAGAAAAACATATTTTAAGTACTTGTACCTTCCTTTGATCCACAAAGTATCCACACACAATGAGATTTTAGAAGACTGTAGGAATTGGAATTAAATATTTTTGATTGATGGCTTGAATCTAAAAAGGCCAACTTATAAATTTGTGATAACCCAAGAAATTCCTCCTATGACTATGATGCAGGTTCCTATAGAAAGGGATTTCAGAGGCAGGTGGACCAGCATCTTCAGAGAAAAAGTGCTTTGGGCATCTACATTTTTGAAAATCATAATGGTTAGACAACAGTGTATTTCAATGGCTAAAAGTCCAGGAATATCTAATGCCTCTCTTGGTCCTTCCTCTCAGCATTGAGCTATGAGCTCTACTTACTGGGCTCATGGAATTTTATAGAGAAGGAAAGAAGGTCTCCGCAGAAGAATAGAAGCATTCTTCACCCTCTTACTGAAGTTGTGCCAAAAAAAAAAAATAAATTAAAAAANAAAAAAAAAAAAAAAAAAAGAGAAAATGATTGGGCTGGAAAGGGAGGGAGTAGAACAATGGGCATGACTCTGTAGGAGGGTGAGTAGAGTCCTAACACGGTTAGGTTTCTTCTTCCAGGATTAGTTCTTCACTAATTTTATCCAGCATATGAAAAGAGAAAATAGACTGAGGAGCAAACATGGAAATTGACTGTTTATGTCATCAGGTAATTTTACTTTAACTGCAAGTTATTGTACTCCGTTTTTATTTTCCCACTCTTTTATAATACAAAGATGATTTAAAGACATTTCAGAATAACTGCTTTGGAATAACATTATTTTTAGCAGAGAACAACTACTGTGTATTTCATTGGCAAACTGTTGCTTTTTAATAGACTACTAAAGGCTTTTATATCACTGATAACAAAACAAAGAGAACACCTTTTCATAAAGAAAAGTTCTGAATTCTCATTCCAGGTTTTTTAATATATACACTTTTCATCTACATGGATGATGAAATGAGATGAGGTGTGAGATCTGAGATGTTACACTTCTCAGTCAGGCATTGCTAATGACTCAAGTCTTTCTGAGCTCTGTTCCCTCAGATCACTTGTCCAGGAGACAGGTGCTATGTGTTTCCATAAACTGCTAATAAGTATAAGAATGCTTTTCTTCCCATGATCCAAAACCTCCTCTACAATTAGATTTTTCACACCTAATGACCTTCCACAGATCAGAATGTACCTTGTTTCTTTGTTAGATAATTTTTGATGTTGACCTTTTAGCTGGTAAGATATTAAATCATTAAAACACTGAAATCTCTAAAATCCTTCTCTGGAGACAGCCTGTGGTCTTAAACATTATATTCAACTAATTATTACAATATCCTTGAAAATAAAGTATTATTTTTTATATACTTTTTTGGTAGCAGCCACTCAAAATTCATAAGTTCTTACTTTGATTTTTTTGTTTTAGTGGGATCAACTCTCTTTAAAACATATCTGTGGAAAAATAATGAAGAAACGTTTCTCACATTAAAATGGTGTTTCACAGACTAGGTCTGTAAGTGTAAGTTAGTTAAATGTGTACCAGGATGTGAATAGCTAGAGGTTCTGTCTGTATGTATGCTGAGAAAAGAACTTTTCTTATTCATACTTGCTCCAACTTGGTGCTATGTCATCAGAACCTCTTTAATAAAAATGAATTATAAAGACCTGAGGAAAAAAATGACAAAATAGTATTGCCCATGTGAGTGCTAAATAATTGGCTTCCACAGGAGGAAGGGGATAGTTTTCTGTTTGTTTGGGTTTTTTTTTTAAATTTAGTTCTATTACTGGAGCAGAAGAAGGTCTGCAGGAGGACGAAGTGTGTCTCTCTTTGCATAGTCAAAGACCTGCCACCTGCCAAGAGCCTGGCTGTGAGGAATTCTTTCCAGAAGCAGAGTGTGTACAGGAATAGAAAACATCAGGGTTGGACCCCTCTGACAATAGCAGAGTGTGAATAACTCTACAGTAAAAGGAACAAAGACCAGACAGGAACTGGGAAATTCAGCAATGCACTATTAGGAGCGCCAATTTATGGACAAACACAGCTGCTTTTAATACGTACAGCAGGTTTAAATTTAGTCTTTTCTGTTTAGAATTATATTTGGATGACACAAACAAATGTAAACTGTACGTGGCTATCAGCACTAGCTTATGTAACCACAATGGACACATGCTCATTTCTTTCAAAATAAATCCTTGCTGATCCACGACTTCTTTGTAGGTGCATGCTACCAGTAGAGTATCTGAGATTTATTTTACTTGTTCAGGAGTGATTACTTTTAGAATAAGTGTAAATGAAATCCTACAACATATTGTTTGAGATTATTTCAGTCATTTTGAGCTTTCTTGTATCACAGGTGTTGAAGAGTCCACTTCCTCACATAGTGCAGCACCAAGAATCCTCAGCCAAGCTTTGAACCTTCATGAATAAGAATTCTTATTTATTTGGTGATTTCTCTACAATCTAACAGCACTGTTTGTTCTTATTAATTCATGGTAATGAAAAACTGAGCTCCTACCAAATGATCTTATACAGATTCTTCCTCCTTCCAGTCGTGAAAGATCTTCAAATATGGAAGAAGGAAAAAAAACCACAAAAAACAAAAGAGCACTCAAACTTTCTCTTTTCTTCTTTCCTGCACATTCTGTTTATCACTTTAAAAATAATTTCTTGTACATCTATTCCAAGGCTGTCACTTTCCTTTTCTTCTTAGAAAAGAAAAAAGAGCTTTTTTCCCCCTTTAGTATAAGTAAGGTAGACTGATATTTTTTTGTCCACGATATAGGATTTTATGCTGTTAGAGGTCATGAATTACATATTGAGTTTATGCTCACTCAATAAAGGTTATTTTTGCACTCTCCCTTCACATCTCTAAAAAGCACCTTTGATCATTAAATTCTCTTTGATCAACTAGAGCAAAATCTTCAGAGCTGTGCTAAATTGTTCACGTTGTGTAAAATCCTTACTTTACAGAAAGAGTCTCTTTTCTGCTCCTTAATAGTATTATTATCAGTGAACTCTCTTGTTGATTTATTATTTATTAGCAGAACAGTCACCTTAATCATCATTATTTCCTCAACTATAGGATGTAGTTCTTTCTGCTATCTCTTATTCCTGGTGTGCTATTGAGGATTCTGTGCTGCATTTTTTTTTTGAAAACTTTAGTCTCCCACATCTGGCTTCAACTATCTCTCAGCATGTGCTCTTTAGACATTGTTAGAAGTTACTAGTTTAGATTCCAACAGCTTCATGCACAAAGAACAAACAGAGTTTTGATCTGAATAACCTCTCTGCACCCAAATGACACCAAAGCAAGAAAAAAAGCCCAGAAAGCAAACCTGTGTTTCTTCATAGTAGCAGCATGTACAGAGTCTAACAAAAGTGATAAGTAACTGCTTGGTTAAACCAGTAATGGCGATGCTGTGATACTTTGCTTAAATTACTGAACTGGGCTTTCTAGTTTGTCAAGTAGAGAGGGCACAAGCATAATATTCACTTACTAGTAGGTTATGTAGCCCCACATTGTTCAGATCAATCAAACCTTAATTTCTGGGATGATCACAGTGAACACCTGAAAAGGCTGCACTGTAGAACTCCACAGTTCAGTACACAGTGCCTACGGTTTGCATTAAATTGCCAGGGTTTTCTATCAGCCTCACACTCTTTTGGGCAGGTTTTCAGGCAGTCCTTCAAATCTCTTTGTAACGTGTGGTTTTTTATTTACTGTGCCAACAAAGAAAAAAATGTGTCCAAAATTTTCACTCAAATTTGTAATCTCAGTATGAAAAGGAGTTAGACAGAATTAATTACAATGTATTAATTACAGCTATTTCATTTCTCATTAGCTTTTCCAATTCTGTCAGAGATAGCATTCTTCCTGAGGACTTGCTGATACATAACACATAGAAACACAAATATTATTAGATTTTGCACTTATTAAATGTTCTTCCTCTATGAAGTGCGGTACATTTTAATTGAATAACACATATTCACACTTAAATGCAATGAACGTTCTCCTAGGGAAAATTAAGTCATCAGTCTAATTATCAAAAACATAATTAGAAGTTCTGGTGCTCTTTTCCCTCCCCTATCCCTGGCCTTTTTCAGTCCAAAGAACTGTATTTGCTGAAAAAAGGATGTTATAAAAAGTAAGTTAAGTGCAATGAATTGTGCACTGAAGATTTCTATCACTTAGGTCAAGAGCTGTAAATATCTATAACCTTTTCATTAAATGGTTAAAAGCTGAATTCTGCAGTGATGCCTGGACCTAGAAGTATTTATGAATATTTTCCCCATGGTTTGTCTCTCTGCCTTCTAAGAGTTGTCTTAAATGATGACTTCCTTAGGCAAGTAAGAATTTTTCCAATGCTCAGAAATCCTAAGCATCAGCTGCTTGATGTGAAAGTTAATGATTTATAATCTAGTTTCAAACTCACTGCAATGGCTGAGTTCAAAGAAATGAACACAGTATGTGGGTATCTAATTCAAAAAGTACTTCAGAGAATAATGTATTTTCTGAAAATGTATAAAATATGTTTTTTCTTTATAGTGGAAGTTCATAAATCCACATCTTACATTTTAACATCATGCAGTAACCAGTGGCAAACTCAGGAACAGAAACAGAATCTCATCAAATGCCTCCTGTGGCTGCTTTAGGAAGTTTCCATCTAAAATCAAAGTCTATTTTATATAATCCAATATATGCAATATTCATACTACAAATTACTAAATAAAACTGATAATGAATATGCTCATTACCCTTCCTATTATTGCTACTCTCTGCATGGACTATTGCTATACTTTGTAGTTCCAGTCTTTCTGAAGTAAGGCGTTAACTGGTGCACACTTCCTTTATCTTTGCATGGAGAGAGAGGAAGTCTTTCCCCTGACAGGCTGATAGAGCTTACATTGAAGTGGAAAATGCACCACTGATCACAGAGGTATGGCAAACAGTCTCAGCACACACATGAATCATTTGGGAGTTGTATTCAAGATCTGTTTAAGAAAAACTAATTTAGCAGAGAAGTGAAGAGTTACTTCAGTTATATATATAATATAGAATATAGAATATATATATTTCTACAGTTACTACAAAGTGAAGAACTTTGTAGTAACTGTAGAAATATAATTCCTTCAGTTTTATCAACCCATAATACCCATCATTTATTTTATGTTGTTGCATTGCAATTTGTACTATTTAAGCACTTAGTCTAGCTGGGGCTGGAGTACTGCTTGTGAAATGTACTAATGGTAAGAGGACTTAGAGACTTACTTGGGATGCAATTGGTAGTCAAAGCTGCATATTTGTGTAAACAACATCTTTTTGTGCATGCAAAGTTTCTACTACAAGAACAAAATACAAGATTTCAAATCTCTGCATAAAATTGTATGTATCAAGAAATTGCTGCATTACATGATCACATTTACATGGGGAAGGACATTTATGCGGAGGAAATTTAAACACTGGCAAAGAAAATAAATAATTCTTTCTTCTATATTTTCTAAGCATACAAGAATTTTAAAATCAGAAACTATAAAGTATCTAAGAAGATTTATTTCCACTGGATATTTTTAGAAAACTGAACCATGTATAAATATTTCTAGTTTAGTTTTCCCCTGATAATTATGAATGTTCTTTTCCCTGATTTTTGGTTTTGTGCTAGGACACTTTAAATTCTGTAATCACTCGTTTGGTTTAGCTGCCTTCCCTTTATTTAAAATAAAATTTATTATTCCTTCCTTTAAGTGAACTCTTTAAGTCTTTATTCTTCATAAGTCTTTCTTTTCAATCACTACTCCATTCCAGCAACGAAGACATCAGTCTTACCCTTAAAATGTTTATGTAGCAACACTGCAATATAAAACCAGAGAATCAGATTTTCTTATTAGAAACAGCTTCTTAGCAAGGTTTCCTTATTAGCAATTGGCTTCTTCAGCTGCTAAAAGAGATCACACTGCAGAGTCTCCAAACACTCCTGTGGAGATGGAAACAGGGAGAACAATGTTACGTCCTGAAAAAATAAAACTGCAGAAAAGAGGTGTCATTAGAAATCTGCACCAGGGAAATCATGGCATGTCCTTGTCTTCAGAATTACAGTTAGAAAAGTTTGTACATCCCCTGCAGAGTTGTTCACTACTGTGCAAGCAATCCTGGTTTAGTTATGCTGGACTGGACCACTGGCAGCTCCATCCTCAACCCTCAGAGAACACAGAATGGTTCTCCATTTCCTTTAGAGTGACCACGCTGATTTCTCTTCCCAGCCTGCACCATCTTTGGAACACAACCTGCAAATTCCACCACAGCTGTGCAGCTGCTCAGAGGGATCAGCGTTACAAGACATTTTGTTATACACTTACCAAATCTCCTGCGCTACTTACTAAATTAATTACTCTTATCTGTACAAACAATTTTTCTCATGAAAGACATTTCATAAATACCTTTCATGTCCCTGTAGACCTTTTGTTTTATTTCTTCTCTGATTAAAGCTTGTAATGCAATGTTTATTTTATCTATTTTCCTTTTAAGTTTTCAACTAGAGATTTTAAGCCTTCAAAAGGAAACTTCGGTTCCTGCAGGTATACTGTGGATGAAAATAACTCCCCTTACATCTTCTCCCCATGCCATCAGACCTTTTTAACAATGTCAACATATCTGCTTATATAGTAAATTCAGTGGTTACTCTAAGTGCACTAGTTAAAACAGTCTTTTTTTTTCCATTTTTTTTCTATGAAGATAACTTATATTTACTTATTTTAGAAGTAGGTACATGGTCCTGGGATTTGTTGGGGCTTTTTTCTTTTATTTTTTTTAATTATTATT
>WBMY01001226.1:0-39866 GCA_013397315.1 Donacobius atricapilla
AACAGGCCATCTCCATGTGCCAATAGATGAGTTGGCAGAGAAGACAACTGCCCTGGCTGAGCAGGGAGCTTTCATGGGAGCTCAGGGAGACAAAAAGGAGAGCTTATGACCTTTGGAAGAAGGAGCAGGCAACTCAGGATGTCATTAGGTCATACAGAGAAAAAACTAGAAAGGCAAAACCTCAACTAGAACTCAATCTGGCCACTGCTGTGAAAGATTACAGAAAGTGTTTTTATAAATACATTAACTACAAAAGGAGGGCCAAGAAAAATCTCCATCCTTTACTGGACATGGAAGGGAAGAGAGTCACCAAGGATGAGGAAAAGGCTGCGGTACTTAATGCCTTCCTTACCACAGTCTTTAACAGAAAGCTACGTTACCCTCAAGGCAGCCAGCCCCCTGATCAGGTAGACAGGGATGGGGAGCAGGATAGACCCCCTGCAATCCAGGAGGAAGTTGTTAGTGACCTGCTGTGCCACTTAGACAATCTGTGGTGTCAGATGGGATCCACCCCAGGGTACTGAAGGAGCTGGCAGNAGCTTCCCTATTCTTGGTGATGTAAGGAAGGGCATCAACAGAACCTCTGCGTTGGACTTCCAGAGGACAGACTTTGGCCTGTTAAGGACACTGGTTTGTTCAGAGAGCCTCTCAGGAAACTGCCCTTAAAAACAAAGGGGGTCAGGAAGGCTGGACACGCTTTAAGAAGGAAATTTTAAAGGCACAAGAACAGGCCATCTCCATGTGCCAATAGATGAGTTGGCAGAGAAGACAACTGCCCTGGCTGAGCAGGGAGCTTTCATGGGAGCTCAGGGAGACAAAAAGGAGAGCTTATGACCTTTGGAAGAAGGAGCAGGCAACTCAGGATGTCATTAGGTCATACAGAGAAAAAACTAGAAAGGCAAAACCTCAACTAGAACTCAATCTGGCCACTGCTGTGAAAGATTACAGAAAGTGTTTTTATAAATACATTAACTACAAAAGGAGGGCCAAGAAAAATCTCCATCCTTTACTGGACATGGAAGGGAAGAGAGTCACCAAGGATGAGGAAAAGGCTGCGGTACTTAATGCCTTCCTTACCACAGTCTTTAACAGAAAGCTACGTTACCCTCAAGGCAGCCAGCCCCCTGATCAGGTAGACAGGGATGGGGAGCAGGATAGACCCCCTGCAATCCAGGAGGAAGTTGTTAGTGACCTGCTGTGCCACTTAGACAATCTGTGGTGTCAGATGGGATCCACCCCAGGGTACTGAAGGAGCTGGCAGAAGTGCTCACTAAGCTGCTTTCCATAATTTATCATCAGTCCTGTCTACTGAGACCTCAGGAGTCAGAAGGCTGGCCAATGTGACACCCATCTACAAGAATGATTGAAGGGAGGATCCAGGGAACTACAGGTCTGTCAGCCTGACCCCAGAGCCAGGGAATGTTATGGAACAGACTATGTTGAGTGCCTTCACACTGCACATACAGGACAACCTGGGGATCAGGCCCAGGCAGCAGCGGTTTGGGACAGGCTGCCTGACCACCTGGCCTTTTATGACCAGGTGACCTGCCTATTGGATGAGAGAAAGACTGTGGATATTGTCTATTTGGACTTCAGCAAAGCCCCTCACTGCAAGGACACTGAGTCCAGAGGAGGGCTATGGAGCAGGTGAAGGGTCTGGAGCATCCTGTGAAAAGTGGCTGAGGGTGCTGGGGATGTTTAGCCTGGAGAAAAGGAGACACAGGGGTGACCTTATCACTCTCCACGACTGCCTGAAAGGAGCATGTAGCCAGGTGGGAGTCAGCCTCTTCCCCTAGGCAACCAGTGACAGGACAAGAGGACAGAGAGTCAACCTGTGTGCACACCAGGAAGAATTTTGCCAGTGAAAGGGTGGTTAAACCTTGTAACAGGCTGCCCAGAGAGGTGTTGGGAGTCACCATCCCTGAAAGTGTTCAAATAACAACTGGATATAGGACTTAGAGTCATGATTTAGTTGACATGGTGGATTTCAGTCAAAGGTTGAACTCAATGATCTTGGAGATCTTTTCTAAACGTAATGATTCTACAATTCTATGCTGACAAGGTGGAAAACAAAATAAAGCAAGAACAGATGGTTTATAAAGAAGAAGGCAATAAATTTTAAGTTCTCAACCTATCACACTTTTCTTGCAACATACCTTTGAAACAAATGAAACTACTTTGGAGAACTACCTCAGAACTAAACAGAAACTATAAATGATACCAATTCAATCACGTCTCTTTTTACATATGTGGGCTTTAAAAATCTGTGTGTATACATATCTGTCCATTCCTGATAAAATACTAATATGTGCATTTGCTGCATGTTTAGTTGTTAATGCACACATGCAAACCCTAAAGTTATTTCAGAAAGAAGACATCCACTCACCCACTCAATTCCAAAGAGGCTAAGAGACCATCACTGATGGTCATTTCACTTGTTTTTATTACTTCTCAGTAACTACAGAATTTCCAATATTAATTTCAGTTTAGCCACAAACTCACAAACATAATAGCATGCCATATAAACATAAGTTAACGGACCATCACCCAACAATTACTTTTGGAATTAAAACATACGAGTAGTACATATCAAGTTTCTTTCGAGAGAAGTACAGTGGTTTACAGCTATCTGGGTACCTTAGATCTCTATGAGGTTTATGTACAGTATGATTACTGTATCAAGATAAACTGACAAATGATTTATCTTGATTTAGACAAATTACTCTGATAATGCAATTATGAAAGAGCTTATTGAAATTTCCTTCTTATAATGTACTGTTCTTATAATGTATTGTCTTATAATCAAATCACTAACATATTTCTGACTATTAGTCCTCTAAAGGTTTCCTTCCTAGTAAGAACGTAGAAATCTAGTTTTGTCTCATGATTCCGATATTACCATATCCATAAGGTAAGCAGAGCTTATATCCTAAAAAAACCATAATCCAACTGCCAAAAAATGCACATCCACATTACTAAATAATTATTTAAATATCCTTAAGCAGGCTAAATTAATATACTGTTGGATTCAAAGTGCTAAACTTAATGTCACACAAGTATCTTTACAGTACGACGTACATGTTGTACAAAATATCATTACCCATCTAGAACACAATTTCCAGATCACATTACTTTCCTCCTATAATGCCTTTCTGAAGCTTCTCATCCTGTTGTTTTCACCTGTTATGCCATCCCCCATTTATGAACCCTCCCTCTTATCAACACCAATCAATCACCTATATCCAGCTACCTAATGCTCTCTTCTTTATAGCTCCATTCATTCCATTCTTTGTCCACAGGATGTCCTCTCTAAACCAGCTTTTAAAGCTGCTACACTGGTCTTGCCAGTCTGTGAATATCTTTTTTTGAAAGCACAAAGCCTTTGGAGCAGAGACAAGTAAAGATAACCTGAGTGTGCTGGCACAGTAATGTTCCATTCTTTTCAGAGATCAGGATTTGAAGAAAACTGAAGTATGAACTTTTTAATAAATAACAAAGAACAACACTTAAAACAAGTATTTGACTTCTTTTTATATATTGATAACTTAGATTTAGATATCTTTTCTTTCCTCAGCTGGTACTTGGTGTAGTACCAGATACTATATACAATTCACAATATATCTGATACAGAAAAATTAGGTATAGACCCTGTATATAGCCTTGTTTACTGCAATACCTAAATCCCCAGAAGGCATAGGCAGAACGGCTGACTCCAAGCCATTTATGAGATTTTCAAGTATTGTAATGCATCCCTAAAATAAGAAATTTGCAGGTTCAATTAAAAAGGAAGAATATTTAAAAGTAGCATTCTTTTCCTGACTAGAATACATACTCTGTAAGCAGTTTCATAGCCTGAAAATAAAATACCATATGCCATTCATTAGTTCTGTGATTTTATGGAACATATAATTTGAGTGCATAGCACACATGCTATTTCACACTGCAATTAACAATTAAATCTACATTTAGTGCTGTAAACTAGCTCATTATTTTGGAAAAAGTACTGTTCCAAGTTTTCTCTTAGAGAAGATTTTTTTGTGCTCTGCATAACACAGCATTTGAGAACAAATTTTAATTACAGTTTAGCAAATGCTTTGCATTAAGAATTTTGTTCAGGTTTGCAAACAAAACCAAGTAACGAGGCAGTCCATAATAAAATAATCTACAAGGGATTCCAACTGTTTAGACTGCTGAACTCCAAGGGCACAGAGACTGAAGTAAAACCAGATTCAAATCCTTCCTGGTCAGAGTCAATTATTTGTTTAAGACAGACGAAGGTACTCAGCACCCTCACCACTGGGATCCTCATTTCTTTACCCATTTTTCATCACTGGATAAAATCTTTTCTTTCTTTTCTGCCAATTCAGTGTAAAAACTTAAAAATTAGTGGTTTGTAAGACTAAAGCTTTGGCTTGCATTAACAAGTGATACATCCCATAATGGTCATTTATGCTGACAGGTTTCTATGCTGACATATTTGAAAATGTCACTCCTGAAGAAATGAAAGAGCAGTATCAAATGTACTACATGTTGCACATACCAGCAATGAGTCTTTTATGACACGAGCCACTTCTTCCAGTGAATTCAATCCATTCCACTGAATGGAAAACAACTGGTCTAAAAGATGTAAGGTAGCTTTTTCAAGGCTTGGTAAGTGACGAAGCCAAAGGCTGAAGACAGCTGACTCAGGAAGGGAGATCTTCTTCCTGGTTTAGAAAGGAAAATTCTGTTTTACCTGAGTAACAGAAGGAAGACAAAAAAAATGTACCTTTTTTTTTTAAACACGTTGGGGGAAAAAGGAGGCACAAAGATCAACCTGAAGCAAGAGAAAGCAGATCTTGTTTACAGTGGCCTGTTCAATAGCAAATCATAATAGCAAAGAATGACAGGAAATCACCATCATCTACAAATGCAACTTTACCACACGTGTTTAAAATCTAGGATTTTGGTCATGATGAATCCCATCAAATGGAAACAGAAGGTTTAAGTCCGGAGTTCCCTTCCTGTCTTGAGAAAGGTCCTGTCCCTGGACCTTGCGCCCTCTCAAACCTGGACTAGTTCCTGCAGACAGCTACTGACAGATGAGCAGGAAGGTCCTGCAAAATATTTCTGCTGTATAACCAGATTTTTGCAGAGAAATAAGGAAAAAACCCCAAACCAACAACAACAAAAAGGAAGAGAACAAAAAAAGGAAAAAATTACTTAGAGTTAGCTAAGTCTTCAGCCCACCAGCACTCCAGAGCTATTTAAAAGACAAATAGTTAAGAAGATAAATTATCTCTTCACCTAAAGCCTTCAGCTATTGGTGTTGTATCACTGCAAAAGAAAAGCCAGAGTGTGGATCGGCATGAATCAGAATATACTAGACAAACCACCCAAATTGAGATATCACAGCACAAACATCCTAGAATATTTGTGTAGCTATTGTGATAGTTGCAAATTAAAAGGTTCAAACCAAAACAATACATAAATAATAATAAACATTTGCCTTGGTCTTAAGATTTAAAAACCTAAAGTTAGGCTGGAGTGCAAATGCAAACTAACGCTACTGATAAAAGAGAAAAATACCAGCAAAAAGACTATTAAAGCCATTTTAGGATCTATTTTTGATGCATTTATTTTTCCATATGTTCATTTAATTATCATCTCTCAGAATTCTGAACTTCATTAAAAAGTCTGTATTTTTTTTTTCACTCAGTATTATGTAATGACCTTAAAGTGCACATGTGGAGACAAGAAATACACTGAAGTATCCCAAACTTCAAAACTGTAAAGCAATGTTTAATTTCAGGTTGCTGTTTTATTAAATATTACTATTAAAGCACATATGCATATTAGAGGAAATTAAGAATGACAAAAGATTAGCTGATTTGGCCACTACCAACTTTCTTCTTGTTTTTGTGGTAGCATGGTAGATATTATAGATATTATGGCAAGAAAAGAAAACAATAAGCTTACATAGAGGTGTTGCAACTTTAAGACTTAAAAACCATACAGGAAGTTAACTGTAGTGATTATGCTCCCACAGCTGAACTTGCAGATGGTTCCACCAGGATCGTTTTGATTTCTTTGGAGCCTTGAAAGTCCTGTTTCCTGGGGCAGGCTTTGCCCATGTTCAAAAAGAAGACATGTTCAGAACACAACAGAGTTAGGGAAAACAGAAGTCAGTTGTCAGAGCGGGAAAAAAGATAAAATACAAGCACATTCACATCAAGACCACATGAGTTCAGTGACAGTCCAGAACAGTTCATGTTAAGCAAGCGTGAACCTTTAGCTGCTCTCAGGAAACCCTGCACTTTCGTTGAAGACCCTGCAAGAGTCAATTAGTCAAAAGCCACGTGAAATCTGATATTTTTATTCACTGTGATAAGTAAGTAGCCCAACAGTTAAGAAAAGAGACATTTATTTCAGTTAGAAGAACCATCCAAAGGATGGCCTTACTCACAACATGAAGTGTCAGAAGTCTGTCATGAGGGACTGTCCATCAGCTTACTGATAAGAGAACAAACCATCTGTATGGAACCTGTGAACTTGCTCTCAAAGTCTTTCAAACTTGTGGAACATAAATAGTCAGAATGCACAAAAGATGGAGCAGTGAAAGAGTGAAAGATAGCTCTGTCTTTCACTACAAACCTCCACATTCATATTCCTTTCTAATTTCCTTTTCCTCAGCTTTCTAGTAGCATGCATGGATTAGTTATTTTACTTTTCCATTAATTAATTATCTATTTTTGTCTGGAGCCCTCAATGGATCACCACAAGATTCTTCCTTGGAACATCTCGGAAATTATGATGAGTACAGAGGAAGCAATTAAATCTGATTAAGAAATGAGAGACATGGATAATTGACATGAAGTGTTCACAAGGGTCATTTTCTGGTATATAAAAAAAATTTGTTTATAATACAGCGCTTCAACTACAGCTTGAATAAAGCAATTCTCAAGCAAAAGTAGGCTGTGCTTTCCCTGACATCTTCCCTTTCCTGGTATATCCAACTTTGCTGATGTTCAACTTCACTCAGCTGGTTTTCATCCATAGACTGATTTTATCAGAACAGTGGGCTTAGTGGTAGCAAAACAAGCAAAGCTGTATTTCACAAATTGCTCCTCTCTCAGACTCACTACAACTAATCTGCTGAAAACTAGGAGAATTTAAAATCTGGAGAACAAATTTCACAAAAAAACCCCCCCAATAAAACCCGAAAGAATTATGAAAACATCAAACATAAGGATCTATCTTACACACAGAAACATTAAAATGGCTCCCCAAATGTCAGGTTAGGAATGGTAATACAGTTACATGACACATAAATGACATTTCTATGAAAAGTTATCACAATTTCTGCAAAATTCCTAAAATCTATTAGAGGCTTCAACTTTCTTTTTAGGGAAGAGGTGAGACAAAGTCCCAGTCTATATTTAAAGCTGTTATGTCACAGTTTGTGCATCAGCAATGTAAAATTCTGCTTTGGCCCACAGTCTCAGCCCTGCTATTCAAATGCAAGGGAAATACTTTACTAGAAAGGTGTACAGTGCATTCAGCATACAAACCTAGAAAAAAGACATTGAAATGAACTGAACTGATAGTCTTTATGAAAAAGCAAAACAATACTACAAACCTTTCTACTTACTTTAAAAAGGCCTCATTAACAGCCTCTAGAAACTCTGAACTGAGAATTTCTTTTGATGAACCTCCATGGTAAAGAAGGAGAGTTTCCAGCAATGGAGTTAGATCAGGCAGAGTAATGAGAGGCACGCAGAAAATGGACACAGCATTCACATGACTGGCTGAAGTGCTGAGGGAAAAAATAAACACAGTTGATATTTCAGAAAAGTCATAAACTCTAAACTAGTAAGCTAAAAAAGGTACATTAATTAAAGAAGATTAAATGTAACACATGCATACCTAACTGCTGAAAAATTATTTACTAGAAAGATATATCATTCCATATTGTCTGCAGAATGTTAAGAAGTCTGATAAAATTTTGATATTTAAGTGCTCAAAGCAAACCACGTGAGGGATATCAACACAATTCTGAATTGAACCCATTTGTGTTGGCTTCATCACCATATCCTTCCAAGCAGACTCTTCTGTCTTCCCCAAGGTCAGTGAAGAAAGACTAGAGATTTATAGCTACCATTTAGGTTTCCTGGAGCCCCAGAAGAGACAATCTAGCTTTTCATGCCTGCTGTTGCTTTTTTAACCTCTCTATCCTCTTAACACAAAAAATTTATGAATCTTGCTGTTTTCAAGTACTCAGCTGGAATTTTTTTGTCTTACAGATCTACAACTGAAGGAATATGTAGCACCTTTGGATCTTAATATACTAACCATTTGCCGAATCTTCTCACTAAAACTATATAGTTGGAAATTATTAAAGACAGCAGAAACTGGAACATAAAGAAAATACAGAAACTTTGGAACTTTAGGAAAATGAAAATGGCAGAGACTAGGTTTGCAGAAACAAATGACAACTTTCCCAGAGAATATATGTTATTTCTAGCACATGAAACTGTAGCATTGACAAAAAGACACTTAAAAAGACCAAGAACTATGAAATACTGAATTCTAGCAAATTAAAATATTGTCCTATATTGTTTGTAAAAGGCTTCCCTGAGTTCCTGCAAATTTCTCCTGGTTCACTAAAAGTGCATTCTCTGAAAAAATCTGAAAGCATTTTCTTTGAAGAGTCACCAGTACTACTCCTGAGGACCTGAGACGGCCATTAATGGGCTGCTCAGCAGTATGGACACGAGGTATTAATCATTACCATTTAAACAGAGAGAGAAATAAAACATGACACATTTCCAAAGATGCACATTTCTGAGTAATAACCTAATATGTGTTTAAGGTTTCTTATACTGAAATACTTCAAAATGCACTTTCGTCACAAGTGTTTTTCTAGGAATGGTTATTGGGATGATCTTATCGTGGAGCAGTATTTTCCAGGATACATAGACCTGAAACTCTAAATCAGTTCCCTTTGCAAAATTATGTTTCTAACTCCTTATCCAGGATTAGCAAAATTTAGCAGATTTACTTAACTTCAGAAGAAAAACCTTGTAAAGGCAATTTTCTTCTACATAATCTTCAAAATATGTTCTTGGAGAATAGTGCACAACGCATTCTACTACGTACAATGAATGTGCACAGATATTATCATCTGAATTTTTTAAATATCACTAAATGGAGAAAGGAGAAAACATACACTTCTAAAAGCAAACAACTTTTGTCTCTGGTATTTGAATAAACATTCATATCCCAATTTCTACACTCAAAAATCAACCTAAGTTCAAAATTTTCCGTTTTTCCCAGCAGATATCAGGTATTTCTTGGGACTATTTCCCAACAGTCTCAACCAGCTTTTCAGCTAAGTCTGTTTCATCCTACTTTCTAAAATGTGGGCATTTATTTCCTACATGGAAAGAAACTTTGTGATACTCATCATTGACTGACTCCATGGTTTTAAAATAAATTCGGTTCTAAACAAATCCAGCTCATTTAATCTCTTTTTAATTTAATCTTCCTTACCAAATATCTAGGTGCAAAGATGAAGGGGAGAACAATAGTCAAGTTTTTGGCTCATGATACAAGAAAAATATTTCAATCAGCCTCTTCTTTCCTGCAATTTTACAAGCTATGTAGAATAGGTCATAAAATTTTTTTATTCATAGCATCCTTTTTGGCTCTGAAGGGCAACAGAATGTGCACAGGCATTTTCTTTCATTCAATTAATTAGCTATGAATTATTTCAATTTCATTAATATTTAAATGCTTTTATTTACTTATTAGTCATTTTACTCTTTAATAATAACAATAATTTCATTTAGTTTATTACATAACACTATTAGTGTAGTTATTTCATCAGTAATGATTTAATAATGGATAAGTATTGCTTATTTGTATTTATGACTCTATTATTAATAATCTGATAAATTGAACACACTTAAACCAGAAGACACAATTTGAATTCATAGCTTACATTAAAAATATCCTCATTTTTTCTTTTGTTTTTTTTGGCTGCAATTCACTTAATTTATGTGCAATCAATAGGGTCTACTGACATTCAAATGACATAATTCTAGTACTAACGAAAGACTATGATCTGCATTTCAAGGTCAGTAGAAAGGTACACATCAGACAGCAAAAAGGTATGATCATGTGAAAAGTAGTGACAACAGCACCATTAGGCAAATGATCTTTGAAGGTCCCTTCCAACCGTTCTATGACTCCTAGGTAAGTACAAACTCTTACGTGAAACCAAACTTACCAAGCTTGTCCACACCTTAAATTATCTAACATATATATCCAAAACTTTTCAACTGAAGTCCAAGTTGCCCAAGATTGTAAAATGATCCTCACTGAACTGTAATGACCCAAACCAAAAATATCAAAATTATGTTCAGATAACACCTACCTCTCCTGAATGTTAAGTCCATTGAACTGGTTTTCTCTGAGTTCTGTTACTAATGAAGCAACCATCTATTAAATAAAATAAAAATAAGTAAAATAAAATACATTACATTCACTGCCAATAAGCAGACATTAGTTGCATGGTTCTGTGTGACTGATGTACTGTAAAGGTTAATAACTTCCTCTGTTCATCTATTTTGATTTTTTAACTTTTGAACTATTGATGTCAAATAAAAGCTCTCCAAATCATTGAACAAACTGTACTGCAAAAATTATTATAAATAATTTTTTTGTTTTAAAAAGTATGAACTATAAAATGTGTTATAATAACATTATAACACATTTTATAGTTCATACTTTTTAAAACAAAAAAGATACTAATTTTAGCTCTGCTTCCCCAAGAGTTAAGGCATAACTTTCAGAAGAGCATTATTAATAGTTTTTACATGCTTTTTCTAATTCAAGTCAATATATTATGAAATATTATTCCCACTATTTTTATATATCTTAAATATAAAAGTTAGGTAAGATTTAGGGCTCATCTTCCATTTTAAATGCCACAGATATAGAAAAAAAATCAGAAGTTGCATTCTAATACATAAAATAATAAATATAATTTTAACTTCATGGAGAAAAATAATAATAGATTAGGGCTTTTCTTAATTTATAGCATGACAGCAATGGGAATTTTGTTTTTATGAACATCTATTACAGTGTAATCTAATAAAAATTTCTCATTTGTCCAGAGATCTCCCAGTTCATCTTTTCCCTTAAAAGGTTGTAAAAGTAACTGAGGTAAGAAAAGATAAACGAAGTTCAGTTCATGTTCCTTATCACAATGGCAGCTCCAATTACACAAAATACTTACGTTTTTAACCAAGTGACAATAATAATCTGCTGACGTGTAGCCTAGAGCTGATATGAATGCACTGGTTTCTGCTTCATTACTTTCCCACACAGAAGAACACAGGAGATGGCACAGCAAACTCTGAGAAATCAACACAATGGCAATGAAGTACCAAGCTACCACAAGCTGTATGGGGATAGGACAGCTACTGAACTCTGTCTGGGTAAGGCCTTTTGATCGGCTGTGGCCATTTTACATCATCGATACAGAAGGGCAGACAGCTCCCACCAACCCTAAGGAAAATGCTGCACCTGCTAGAATCAAATGTGGGTTCACACACACCACATGATTTCAGCAGCTGTCCAATAGCAGCGGAGGCCATTCACATCAAACTATAGACCTTTGCTAGGTTTCAATTCTCTGGGAGACATTTCAATCATCTATAGTCTCAATCAGTACTATGATCAAGAAGAGAAAGTGTGAAATTAGCATCTACTTTTCCATATCACTTTTTCAAGATGCTGTGGGATTCAGGGTCTTATCATTCTGTAATCTGTTTAATTTCCTCACTATTTTGAGAAGATGATGATAAAAATCTTATCTTGACATTTACTTCTCTACCAGTTTCACTATGAAATGCTTTACATCTCATTAAAATGTTTTAAATACATCATATGATAATCTAAGCAATCCTTTGATGATAGAATCTAAATCAGATTAACAGATTTGATACACTGCTTCTGCAGGCATGTATAGGAGACTGAGCAGAGTACTCATGCTTTCCTAGCTCTTCAGCACTATACTACAGCTCTGCTGTCATTTGGACAGGCCTTACACTCCAGCACCTTCACTAGCAAACGCATTATGAAAACCAAAACTGAAATCCTTCCTGGTGTCACAACTGAGCTGAGATAGTTCTATGTTGATTATCAAACTATCTGCTCTGCATTTTTACAGCTTTCATTTCTTCCTGTTCCTGACTGCTACATGCTGACATAACAACAGTTATGTTCCCTTTCCAGGGTTCATTTCAGGGTTTTATGTATCACTGACACTTAAAGTACAAAGTTTATATAGCACTAAGTATATAAAATTCTTTGAACGGAAGGTCAGAATTAGTATACACTGAAAAAGGCCTTTGTTTAAAAAACATATGTTTAAAGAAAAGGTCAGACAAAACCCTCTGTGAATTCCATGGGTTTAGGATGCTTCATTCTGTGCATTCTTACTAATAAAAAGAGGAACCTGATGAAAGATTTTTGAGACAAAATTAAAAAATAGATACCTCATTAATTCATTTTCTCCTTTCAGAAACTCAAGTATTTATACATACTTTTATTGAACGTCCCTAAGCAACAGCTTCAGAAGTCCTGGAATAGATACATTCAATCCATGTGTTCCATGTTTGATTATTGTGAGGAAGAAGAATCAGCAGAAGAACACCAGAGGTCTAAGAAAATTCATTGTTATCAAAATAGTAACAAGCATTTGGGATACCCTATCTATTGTACTTCAGGATTCTTTTACTACCTTGAAGAGTTATGTTAAATGCCTAAATATCCTTTTCCTTCACTGTACAACTTTTTTCCTAGAGAGGCCTCAACAGCAACTGCTGTTCTACTGCCAGAGAAATCCCAAAAAACCAAGGCGGAGGAAAAATACTGTGGCAAAACATTTTCGAAGTAGTAACTTACATTCAATTTTTGCATGTAAGAAAAAGACAGAAAATAGCAATTTTAAAAACATACAAGCCTCTAAATGTGTCAAAAGTGAAAGCTAAAATCTATTAAACTGTACAATCTCCCAACAGGCCTTTATCAGTTTATTATTAAAAATAATAACACATATGTTTTACTGTCTTTTGCAACTATTACTAAAGTATCAAAAGTACCTACAAAATAGGACAGTTTGCCAAGTAGAATGAGATAAGGGACCGAAGGGACCAAACTGCAAGACTAAAACAAAATAAAGGAGGCATTACAACAACAAACCTGGGATGCCACTTTCACTGGAGGTAAGGAGGGGGCTTGAAAAGTACAAAGTCTGTTAGATCGCTTTGCGAAAGACTTACAAAAAGCTTGATCAATGACAATAAACATAAAAATCTTTGAAAAGGATTTGACAGGCTGATAGGGCAACAAATGACAGCTAAATGAAGGAGTGGCTTAAACCCCCATATATTCATGTGTAACACCACAAAATTTATTATCTAGTGACCCCTTCTGTAACCATAATTTTCCTAATGGTAAAATTAATTGAACACCCTCTTTGTGAAGAGTACTTTTGAAATTACTTGCCCCCCTACCCTTGTGTAACAGCCAGTGTTAACCAAGCAATAGAAGAAAAGTGCAACTACACACCAGCAGAGTCTGCATATGTCCTGCTTTGGTTTTTGGTTTGGTATTGTTTTGGGGTTTTGCTAGCTTATTTACTTGCTTGCGCTTTTTGTTGTTTCATTTTCAATTTACTAGATCCATGCAAGGAATTTGCAGATATTTTTTCTTGAAACGTACAAAATCTCCAAACAGCCAGAAGGGGGCAAGGGAAACACAGGCAAGGAGATACTGTAGTCAAGAGGAAAGGAGCTATTAGGTGTTAATATAAGACAAATAGATATTAAAGACGTAAAATATTTAAAATTCAGCCCTATGTCTTATGTATTTCATTTTACTGACAGTGTTGCAGTGGAAAGCCTGAGACATCCCTACATGTAGGGATTTAACAGTAAGTTAAAGCATTTGTCTTTTTCAGTTTAAAAGCTTTCTTATTCTTCTAGAACACATACAGAAAGTTCTCCTCTCTAGAAAAATGTAGCTTATTTACTACCTATATAATTCTGGTTTTAAGTGATAATTCTTTCACTACTCTACATTAGCAGAGAGCTGTCTGGAAGAAAAATTAATACTGATGCTTCACACACACTAGACAAATGAGTTGTTAGGGTAAGGAATATTTAATATCTTCATTAATGGGATGGGATTGAGTGGGACAGTAGGATCGAGTGCACCCCCGGCAAGTTTGCAGATGACACCAAGATACGTGGTGCTGTTGATTCCCTGTGGGAAGGGATGCCATCCAGAGGTGGGAGTGGCAGGCCTGTGTGAACCTCATGAAGTTCAACAAGGCCAAGCGAAAAGCCCACCACCTCAACTGGGGCAATCTCCAATATCAATTATCAGGGATGAATGGATTGAGAGAAGGGCTTGGGAATATTTGAAATTAACTCTTTCAGAAAGTACTATAGAGAAATTGAAAAGATTTCAGATTTTTCTCACATATACAGGAGGAATACAAATATTCAAACCTTGTGACAGGTTCCAATATCACATTATAAATCTCCCCCAAAAGCATTTTGGAAAATCAAAAAACACGACCTATTACAGAGCCACAGTATCAATTATTTAATACTGATGACTTCTAAGGAATCATTTCAAAATCAATACCTACAAGGTGTTCAAGTACATGATGAGAAAATTATCAGTACTAAATGCATGCCTGTGTTGATGGTATCAGTCATGGATCCTACACTACTCCAGCAAAATTAACAACTGGAGATCTACATAACCATCAGTTATTCCTGACAGGGATTCAATTACCATTCACTGTCTAATCCACTAACATCACATTCTACAAGCCAGGAAAGTGGATGTGCAGCAGAAATGACAATTCAAAAGGACAAAATAACCAGGTGTCTTTTATTTTTGCATTTCCAGAGTCAAGATGGCTGATTTTGGAAAATGAACAGCAGTCAGGCATACTGTAATATCAGAAGTGACTTTTTTCTTGATTTATCTCACCACTGAGTAAGTAAGAAGGAAACCACCTTGGTTGTCATTGCAAGAGAAGAAGTCCGTCCCCACAGCCTGGGATTAAAGGCATCCTGTTCAAAATCTCATTAAACCTGAAACTGAGTTAATTAATTTTTATAAAGCCCTCACAATGACCAACTTCTCTGAACAACCTTGCAAATGACTTTATTTTACTGATGCAATTTATACCGAGTAATACTGCAGAAAATTCAAAATACACTGCTGCAGAGAGATTTCTAGTATCTTTAACAGGCAGATAATCCTATGACCATTACAACAAAGACATAAACTCATAAACTTTCTTTATCAGTGTAAGCACACTGCCTCATATCTACAAGATCCTATAGCATACCTCCACCACCTCCCCACTCCCACAGCAAAATTCGGTATGGAGTATGGGATAGGATATGATTTGCTGAGGCAAAGCAAGGGAAGAAAACAAATCGTCTCCAGTCCTTAGTCCTCACAGTGGTCCTTGTCCTGTGGATGGTTTAGAGCTGGGATATCAAGACAAAGAAAACAAAAGAAAAAGAGAGGAGAAAGAGAGAAAAGAGAAAAAAAGCCAGAGGAAAAAGAGAGAAAGAGAGAAAAGAGAAAAAGAGAGAGAAAAAAAAAGAGCAGATCTGATTCATTCCCTTTTATCATTCACCTCATTCATGCCGCTTATGTAAACTAGACTAGTCACACAGTTTTGTACACTCATGCACATCCAGGCCTTCTCCAGGAAGTGAGATGGGGGTGGGGGACAAAGTATGAGTCTCAAGGCAGAGCAAGAACTTGGCTCAGAACAGTACCGCCCTAGCTCCACAGGACTCTCTCCTCCAATCACACCTTTCCTGCAGCAATACTTGGAAAGTCTGAGACAAAACATGCTCAGGTCTGATCCTCTACAATGCCCCCTCAGTCAGTTTGCAGATGAAACCAAGTTGGGTGGGAGATTTGATCTGCTGAAGGGTAGGAAGGCTCTGCAGAACGATCGGGACCGGCTGGATCAATGGGCTGAGGCCAGTGGTATGAAGTTTGATATGATGAAGTGCTGGGTCCAGCCCAACACTGGGTCCAGTCACAGCAACCCCAGACAGCACTACAGGCTGGAGCAAGAGAGGCTGGAAAGCTGCCCAGCCAAAAAGGTACCTGCGGGTGCTGGTCAGCAATGGCTGAGCATGAGCCAGCTGTGCCCAGATGGCCAGGAAGGTCAATGGCATCTTGTCCTCCATCACCAATGGTGTGTCCAGTAGGACCAGGGCAGTGATTGTCCCCCTGTACTCAGCACTGGTGAGGTCATACCTTGAATCCTGAGTCCAGTTCTGGGCCCCTCACTGCAAGAAGGACTTTGAGGTCCTCTGACTTCTCTGGAGCGAGTCCAGAGAAGGGCAGTGAAACTGGTGAAAGGTCTTAAGCACAGGTCCTGTGGGGGGCAGCGGTGGAGCTGGGGATGTTTAGCCTGGAGGAAAGGAGAGGAGACTGTGTGGTTCTCTACAGCTGCCTGAAAGGAGGGAGTAGCCAGGCGCGGGTTGGTCTCTTCTGTTACAATCTCAGTAACTGACAGGACAAGAAGACATGGTCTCAAGTTGTACCAGGGAGGTTTAGATTGGATATTAGGAAAAATTTCTTAATTGGCAGGGTTGTCAGGCATTGAAATAGGCTGCCCTATTGGTGGTGGCATCACCACTCCTGGAAGTGATCAAGGTGTGTGGATGTGGCGCTAGGGGACATGGTGGTTATGTGGCAATATGGCAGTGCAGTGTTATCATTGGACTTGATGAGGTCTTTTCCAACCTCTCTGATTCTAAAGAGGACTAAGCAACTAAAGCACTTTTAAGCTAACTCTTCTGACACTACTCTTAAAGTAATGAAGGCTGATTTCCATGTGCTATAAGGGATTTATTGAGTTACTCCGTAACATTCTTTGTAACAACCATCTCATTAGGCACATGACCCTATAGAAGTCTGGAAATTACTTTTCTGGAGTAGAACTTATCCCTCCACTAATTTATGTAACATAGCCCCGGCGGACACCAACTCAACTAGTGTTCACAAATCCAGCAAGGCAGGAAGTGCTTTAGGCTCTGATACTGTATGTACCAAGCAAGGACCAGAAGCTCTGGAACCCCTTTACATCTCTTCTTCTGAAATAGCCAGTATTTTCCTGCACATGTCAATGGGGAAAAATATAGAAGTTTGCATTAAAGACACAATTACTTCTGAAATTAGACATCAACACATACATAGAACTTGATTTTTATTACAAGATGGCAAGTTTTATGCTAATAACTGTATTTGTGTAGCAAGAGTCCTGAAATTTATGACACAGTTTCAAATACGTTCCAGGGGAGCCAGATAAACCAATTTATTTCTGGAAACTTCTCAACACACTATTTCCAAAATATTTATGGTTCTGAATGTCGTCAGAAGCCGATGTGAAAATCAATAGCTCCAATGTATTTTGAACAGTGGAGATGGATGGTTTCACTGGGATAAGCCATTCAAACCTGACACTAAGACTTCGCAGCGATGATACTGACCTCTTTTTGCCATCTTGGGTGAGTCTATCAAAGCAACAGTACAGCAGGATGAAACTGCACAATCTATCATTTATTCTAAAGAAATACTTCTCTTAAGTATATTCTGCTTGAAAACACTAAATGCAGTTATTTTTTTGAGAAGAGACCATTAATGACATTTTGCTAAAAACGACGATATCTGTGTGGATCTGTTGGGGTAAGTACAGCATGGATACCTAAGGAGAAATTTCTGAAGTCTGGTCAAGTAACAGGTTTATTTCTGACCTTTCTATCTGCTTCAACTGGAACCAGATTTCCTCAGCTCTGCTAAAAGAAAGCAGGTATAATATAAAAAACTACACCTTATTCAGAGTAAGCTTTAGAAGTAAGCACTATTTCTTATTTGCATTTAATTAGACTTTGGAATGAGAATTTCTTGTATGTCAATGACTTCAAGAGTCTGTACATCCGTGTTGCTCTTAGGTGTTTACAGCCAGACGGCCCATGGCTTTCAACACAGCCTAGAAGACAGGAAGTCAAACTCTATTTCTGATCTGGCTTAAAACGTACTTCAAAACTGTATAATTGATTACAACACTACAGATAAATCAGACAATATGATTTCCAGTCATAATTTAAACAAATAAAAATACTAAATAATAGAGTTTTTCTTTAAATGTAGGATCCTAACAGCCCCCATTACTTCTTCAATCATTTAAAGTCCACAGTAAGCAAGATATACACATTGCTTTGATTTGTTTTGTAAATATAAATTAATTTCTTGTTCGCTGGCTTTCAGCAGCTCAGACCAAAATGAATTCCTGTAAGTATTTTTTAGTAATGTTTTCTTAAAAATCCTGTCTAAAGGCCTGAGTTTTATTGTGTCTCATATCCTCTAGATTAAATGATTGACAATAAAATACAAAGTTGATACTTTTAAAACCTTCTTACTATGTAACAAGCAGCCAGTTCTGAAGAATCACAGTGGCCAAGTCTGCAAATGACAGAGCAGTACGTTCATTTAGAGACCATTTCACCAACCGTTTATGAAATCAATTCCAGGACTGGGATGCTGACATAGCACAATTCATATTATTTCCACACATTTATCCACTCATAACAAAGTCTATGACTTTTACCTGTGCTTTTAAGACCTCTTGCTCCCTTGCTCCATGGCTCCAGAAGACAGAAGAATAGTTTTCCATAAACCAAAATCAAAATGTAAAAGAATATAAGGTATCAAACATCATAGAGATTTAAATATCATCTAGCTTTACTCAAACTTATTCTGTTTTCTCAACATTTTATAAAATTCTTAGTATATCAATTAGGGGAAATTACATGGCATGTATTTGTGAACAACAATTATTATCAGTATGTGAGAGCATATTACGCTAAAAAAATAGTAAAAACTCATAAAAAAATCTTTAAATATACCATTGATAACCTAACCAAAAAGTCCAGTTTCTCCTTTAAAATCAAAACTGGTTAAAATGCATTGCCAGACAGGCAAAATATTAAATTATATATGCACACACATTTTGATTATTAGCTAGTCAACACAACCTCTCTCTTTACCAAACTGAGTCTATTCCAGTAACCACTCAGAGGTTTTGCAAAAAGAAACCATTTCAGTTTCAACTAACATTAAGAAAGCTTGGAATATTCCTCAGTAATTTAGTTAATTAGGGTCAAAGTGCCTAAGTACAGGGCTAGGAGAAGTTTGCTTCCTACATTTCTTTCTGACATTTACTGTCAGGGAGTTTTCTTGTTTCAGCACAGTTTATGGACAAATGCATTTACAGGATGGTTTTCATTAGCTAAATTCTGTGCCAGAACACTAAATAAAACTGCTGGCCACACGTCCATGTTTAGGATTTATTGGAGCTTCTCATTTTAGTTCTTCTTCACTTGGAATGAAAGTCCAATATCTGCCTACATCTAAATCTCCATTGATAACCATGACAGACTAGTTGATCATAAACAAAAAATTATTTTGCTAAACACTCCTACAAAGATTTTGTCATTCAAGCATGTGATCAAGTTACAAAAAATCTACAGATAAATGACTAGACTGAATTACTATTACTTCTGAGCTAAAAATAAAACAAAAAACCTACAACAGGATAATACTAATCTTTCAGAAAATAATACACAGACTTCATTGCTTTTCACATATTCCCAGACATGAAAACCTGGATTCTGTAAAGTTCTCCACACTCTATCTGAAAAATCAAGCAGGCTCACTTCAGTCAGTGTTTTCAGTAAAGCTGCTTTAGGCGTTCTTATATTAAGCCAATTTCCTTAACTTTGTTTCAAGAACCATAACTACTTTCTCTTTAGAAAGATTTAAAAAGTACAGCAAAAATACACTAAAGGATCATGAAAACCTACTAGAAAAATTTAACTGAAAAAAAAAAATTCAAAACCCCATTGAAACAAATATGCTTTTTCTTCAGAAACTAAAGTATGCTATGAACTGTATTGCTCTTGCTGGTACATGTAGCTTAGTAAAAATGACTAGGCTCATATTCTACCTCTGTTTCCTAAAATGGATGCAAAATGTTACATGATCCTAATTTCCATATGAATGTGGAAAATAAAATTATGGGGAGGGGAAGGGAAGGCTGCATTGCTTTCCCCTCACCTATTCAACCTCAGTTACCCTCTGTAAATATATGTAAAAATACACTGTACTACTACTGTGAAACTTTTAAATGGATGAATTCCAAAGCCTAAGCTCCATCTGCAAGTCACTAACAAAACCCTCAGAAATCTAAGAAAGAAGCTGTAGAACTGTTGGGCTGGCAAGCTTTGAGTCTACTCTTGGCCTTAGGCAGGAAAAGAAGTTTCAAATCTCCTTCCCTTTTCACTCCCCTTTCTCTTCAAGAAACACCCACCTAGAAAGTGCTATTACTCTTTGTATTTAAAAAGTGGAGACTTCTGATGCTGAAATAAAATACACGTTTATATTAACTTACAAAAGGAAGTTCAAGAGCTCTACCAGAGTCAACTGTAAATATTTTTTCTTTTCTTTAAAGCTCTCTGGTTTAACTAGCCAGTGATTTAGAATTAATTTCCTTCTTCCCTCCACAATTTTCAAAAGCCAAAAAGCAAGCTTCTCACTGAAGAATTCCTTAAATCCACACAAAAATGATGTGGGAAAGAGGGATGAATAAGTTTAGAAAGAGTGGATGGATTGTAAGATTGTTTCACTTATACTTTAAATCTGTGAGTTACATAATTTCCAGAAAAAATTATAATCTCAAATTTATGCTTTTTTCAATGAATGTATGTACCCATTATATACTTTCAATAGGTGCACATTGCAAATAGTGCACCTAATTTACAACAATATTCAGCAAAAACGGCTTTAATCACTTTTGGGTTGGACTTCCTAAGTATCATGCCATCAAAAGTTTATGCGAAGAAAATTGTCCACTGAACTTCTTAGCAAAAAAAGCACAAAATACACCTATAATGGTGATATAACAACTGCTGGTCACAGTTATATTACATTGAGCAATAATATCTAATGGCAGTAGAATTTCTTCAAATAGAGATCTCTTTTTGTGTCTCAGTAACAAATCATTATTCTTTACCAGAGCCACCTGGCATGACTAAAGTGTTCTGAGAAATGTCAGCTGGCTAGCAATTTGCGACACTTCCTGTTAAAGCTCAAGCACTCTTGCAGAAAAGCAGAATTCTTGGTTTCTCATTTTGTCCTTTGACATACTTAGCCTTTGTCTATTTTGGCCCAAAAGCTGAGAAATCCTTTATAATCCTGTTAGCTTGGCACTGTTAAAGAATTATATTTGAAGAAGAGAGGTCTGTTTTTTCCCAGCCCATTCAGAATACCATTCTATTTTCAACCAGAAGACTATGGTAATGCTTGCAAATTTGAAAACATTGCAAATTCTCTTACATCCTACCAATGTAATTATCTACAGGTGATCAGAAAAGGTCCAAATCAGCTTAAAATGCTGATTCTCAAATGAGCTAGTGAGAAAACTAACTGTTTAGATGTAGAATCTTCAGAATGTTCAAAATTACCAAGAACTCCCTCTGGCTGACTTTACAAAAATGAAAGAACAACAGAAAAAAAAATACTGACAGCTAACTCAGTAAAACTTCAAGACAATAAGCATTAGAAATAGTTTATGTATGTGAAAAGCCATCTTCATCCTAAAATGTTTTCTATGCTAAAAAGATCCAGCCCCAGTCTCTTGTACAAATAAGTTTACCATCTTTTATCACTCTCCTGTCCTTTATGGATTAAATTTTTCTAGAGCATATTCTACTAGAAATCTTGAATATATACTATCACTGTATCAATTACCCATCTTTGATTCATCAGTTAATTCCCATTTTCATTGCAATATCTCCAACTCACCCATACCTAACCATGCCTAAGAATGCTGGGGTCTTAAACATTTAACATACTTGTACATTAGCAAGTTTAAGAGGCAGACATGTCAAATTTCTAGCAAACACCTCTATGAGATGTGGGCTTCCTAAGGTGTGTACACCTTAGGAAGTGCACTCACTTCAACAGGATAAAGTCCTTGGTATCTGGGACACAAGCTAATTGCACAAAGGACAGAGAAAAGTGTCTGAATTGCTCTTTACTCCCTTGGGACACATTGCGAAGCAAGCCAACTTGATTCTTAAAACTAAATTTTAACAAGTAATTTAAAATTTGGAAAGTCTCTTATCACATTAAGAGTTCTTTAAGTCATTGGGTTTTAATTAATTATGTCAGATTTTAAACACGTGCCTATGTTTCATGTAAGTCTTTTTTCCTGTTTAGATTCAAAAGAGAATTCACTTTGAACTATCTGTAACCCACAGACATTTAAGACCTTTCTTTCAAGCTAATTTACATACTTATTCCACATATGGTTAATTACAATGTAAAAAATTATCCATCAAAACATATTCTTTCATGCACATGCACATATCAAATGAAATTAAATTATCTGTCCTCAACTGCAGCTGATTTACATACTCCAAAAAAAGCCTGTAAGTGCTGTGTAACTATTTTCAAGACACCAAGTTTAGCTGCTTAAATCTATTCCATGGAACTCAGATTCCAGATGACTACACATCAAACATCAAGGAGGTAAAATCACCTTCCAAAGGAGTAAACTGGCCACAAGGTTAAAAAACACCAGAAAAATCCCCTTCATTTTGGTTGCAGGAAAGGTATTGTGCGAATGGCTAGAGAGACAATAAAGCCTTTTACAGAAACAGCAAAACCACACTGGGCATTGAAGAAAAAATAGTTGGGAGAAAGAAAACAAGATTAAAAGCTTTTAAATTAACCATAATACAGCATTTAATGTAAGGGCAGAGGTTATTTCTTGCTGCAAAAATCAACGAAGCATTCAGGTTTTAAAGTAATACATATTTTAGTAACAAAAGCTGCAACAGAGCACAACAAACTTTTTAAAGAGCTCATAGATAGTACATTATATACTATTTAGTTCAAGCAGAACTGATTTGGTAGGTAACAGCTGACAGAAGCAAGCAGCCAAAAGGAGGGGTGAATATTTTTTCAAAATTAAAACCCCTCAATGGTCTGTGGAATACTGTTTACTTCGGCTCTGTTTTACAACCACTGCTGCATGGAGAAGGGACTGACTGAAACGCTTGCAGCCTGTGGCCACCCACACTATGGGAAGCACTATGATTAAAGAGAATGCTACGTTGTTGTATCTGCCAGCAGACTGTTCCATGCTGTAATTATTATACTTGCCATCTTCCTTTAATCTATTGCATCTGTTGTGGCAAGACCCCACTGTAAGCACTCTGAACAAGAGTCCAACAAGAACACCATTGAACCTGGATAGTGAGTTACTTTTAATGTGCACAAATGGTCTGATAACTAGATACTTTAAATACTTCTTTTTTAAGTTAATGAAATGAAAATATTTTGCCTTATAGGATAGCCAGTGACACAGAGAAAGCAGATCTACCACTGAAATACTCACTTTAATCTAACTACGCAAAGATAGAGTCTGACACACCACCCATTCACCCACATCTTTATAATGAGCTAAGTTGTTGCTTTAGATCTTTGAAGCACAAAAACTGTGTGAATTGTACATAAGACATGTATCTAGAGAGCACTAATATATCAGAATTCCATCGGTCACTTTGTTATTACACACACTGAACATTTCAGATGACCCTATGATTATAACTGCTCCCTTCCTCTGTAAGAATATTTAATATTTAATAGCAACAGCAACTTTGAAAACAACTAAATAAGCCCTAAACACCAAAATAAGTAGCACTTCTCTAAGCAGAAATTTTATTTTTAATTCTAATCTCTGCATTAAGTGGTAAGGAGTTCAAAACTTATACTACTTGCATTCTTTTGATTTTGTTTGGTGTTTTATCACACAGAATTAAGCAGTACAACACTATTGTGCACAACACATATCTGTTATTGCATTCTTCTCTAACAAATGGTACAGGCAGTCTGTAGCATTTCAACAGTTCTTCCAGGACCTGGCTGCAGATGCTCCTGTGAAAAGCAGATTGTCTACTGGCTGTAACCATGAGGTATTGCACTAACCAGTGTGCCACCAGCTAGCAAAAGAGGGGAAAAGCATATATCACAAGCAAGGCTGAATGAAAACAATCAAGGACTGAGTAAAAGCCCATTTATCTCCAAGCACTCGAGACCACTTTGAGGAAATATCTTTAGACCCTCTTAGATGTAAGCTGTTGACGGATGGCAAGGGTAAATTCCATATACAGTGATTAACGAAAACTGCTACAAAGACTCTTGAAAGACCAGTGAAAAACAGAAAAAATTAATAGGAAAAGTATAAACGAGATACATACTTTAATTACCATCAGATGTCTTTCATCTGAAGGAATACACTATGATCTCTGCAGTGATCAAAGTTCCTGATGATTATTTGCACAGGTTAGAGAAGGAATAACAACGCTTTTCCAAACATACCAAAAAAGCCATAAGATCCATAAAACCACAAGACTGAGTCTCAGAAAGTGATTAAGTAACTTTGAACTACTTTGGCCTCCAGGAGACTTAACATTTTCCATTTGTCTCTTGGATGCATGCCTCCTGGAACACAGACGTCCCTCTCGCTACAACTGCTAGGGAAAACCAGATCCCCTGCTCCCTGTCTTCCCATCCCTCTTACACTGACATTCCCTTCTGATTATTTTGTGTTTTATTATGGTAAAATATTGCAGTGATATTATCACAAAGGTAAGATATAGTCCAAAACAACTAGTTATTTATCTTAGTCCAAATACTACTAAAAATTTCTCCCTTTAGAGAGAGGAAATGACAACAAAAAAGTCTGAAAATGCTGTATTTGTAATAGAACCCTGCTAAAACCTATGCTCTATGACACAGATTCTTTCTCCTTTAACTTTCTCAGTAATAAATCGCAGGTGAAGTATGTTCATAATTTTAACTCAGATATCTCTGTTCAGCTCTTAATCTCCTTTTTTCAAAGTTGTCTAGATAAGAAGGAAAAAATATGTTTCTCAGTATGTCCTCTAGCAACTCATAAGCCTTTTGATAGACACGTTACCCATATATGTCATTAAAATAGTATTCTTATCTCATAGAGACATCCTCTATTATAAATCCAACATTATTTTAATACTTCTTCCATCAGATGGTGTTGGAGCTCATTTCCCCTGTGGAATGATAATTCACAAGTGATTTAGGCTCTTCCTAACAAAAAAACCCATAAAATACAGATATTGAGGTTCACTCTAATTTGTGCACCACATATTTTCTTCATATTAAGGTTACATATTTTCTTCATTTTACCTTAAATTCCTGTCTCCTAGAAAAATGTGAACTTGAAGATTTTCTTCTATAAAGAATTAATAATTAAAAGAATACCTTTCAGGAAAAGAAGATAAAAGCTCTTTACATTGTGTTTGAATTACTTTTAACCTATGTCCTTTCCTAACAATTTCTAATGTTTTCACAACCATCTGACAAAGCATGCATACAAATAAAAATAGTAGGTAATGAGTTTGAAAGATGGAAAGTATATTGGCCCCCAAATTAAATCAACATTCTGTACCTAAGAAGAGAATACTGTCATTCCAATTCTGTGTACAACTCACACAGAATCACAGAATGGTTTGGGTTGGAAGGGAACCTCGAAGAAGATCTAATTCCAACCCACCCACCTTAGGCAGGGACATTTTCAAGGCATTTGGTCCTTGCCGGGGCTACACTGCAGCCGTGCCTGAAGCCCTGGAGCCTGACCTCTGTCCATGACTTCACAACTAAACCTTGCGCCTGCCTCACCACTATGGGCCTGCTGTGGCAGTCACTGGACTCACTGTTGACCCTGGTGATTGTCACTGGATTTGCTCTGCTCTTCTTGTGCCACCGTGCCATTTCTGTGTCAAGGCACAGCTGCACCTGCCTTCTCCTCACCTACACTACAGATCCTGGCTCACCTTGCCCGTGGAACAGCCTATCTGCACACCAGCTACGGCAGTGTCACTGAGCTGCTCTCAACTGCCCCTGAAATATAATGGTCTCAATACCCAGTTTCACTAGGTGTCACTAATAAGTATCTTCAATTAGTTTATTGATTACTCTCAGATCTTACATGAATTACAAGTTGATCTACATTTACATTTTGCCTTACTGAAATTTTTTTTCCTAATGCTCACTGAATTTTCCAGCCAACAGCAATTCTGCTCAGGGTCTGAATTTACCTTTGCAAATGCGATACTTAAGATGTGAAAAGTGCTTCCTTTCTGTTTATTCTCAGACCTTTTGGCCATAACCGGTTTATTATTATTTAAGATGAAGCTCGATTTTCACCAAAAAAAACCCCACAAGCATTTTACTGCATGAACTGAGGTCAGTGGATGACTAGGATTTCTTACTCTTGCTTTTGTTAAGCCCATGGCACAAACAGCAGCATTTTCCTGTTTCAACTGACATGACTGCAGTGATACCATCTCTGGGTTTTTTTTTGCAGAGATGGTCACAAAAACTAAGGATTCTTTTTCATAAATTATTTATTCCATCCTGTTTTGAAAACCTTTCAAGATCTGTACAGATTGCTTCCTGAAGAGTTTTGCATAAGAATATGCTGAACATAAGGATGGTTCAGGCCACTTGATGAAGGATATTCAGAAGACTTTTACACAGTCTATTCACATGCATGATATTCTTGGTACAATCTGTCTTGCTCTACCCTTCTCCACAGGTGTGTTATGCCTGCGTAAACCCTTTGTGCTTGTTTCACTTAGCTTAGGAATTCTTTCAAAAATTACTTGGACCTTCTGACCATATTCACTTACTGCTGGATTTGGGTATTATTATTTTCTTCCAGAATCATAGAACTTCTTGGCTTTTAGAAAATAAGTTCCTGCCATCTGGTGACAAAAAAGCAACTGCTGTACCCAAGTAAACAAACACAGCTTTCCCTATGGAGAGGACTGAACTGGATTGCTTTTCCAAAAGCAAGCCTGATGTTATGAAGAGCTTAATATCTGGCACCAGCTAAAAACATCCCTCTTTTTGTGTAATTATTACACATTCTCTTTTTATAAATTTAAATGAGTAATCTTTCATTGGTGTTGCGTTGGCTTTGCATATTGCCAAAAGATATACCAGTTATTCTTTGGAACAGATGGCCTTCAGGAAAGTCACAAAATATCTGGGCCTCTTCAACTTTGTTCTGCACTTTGAGTCCTACTCTACTGAACTGGAAGATTTTTGTTGCTGTTGTTGTTGTCTTGTTTTTGGTTTTTTGTGTTCACTGTCACAGCTTGTGGCAAAAGTTAGTTCCATCAAGTATTTCTAGATTTGCATGCCCTTTCAGCTGACCTTTTTTCCTCTCTCTCTGTCAGATTTGCTTAGATAAGTGGCCCTGAAAAAATGAGTATTCCATCTTCCCCATACTTTAGCTTTGACTGACATCATCTTTTTTGTTTTCTTTTGTCTCTGATTGTCCAATTGGTGCTTGATTAATACAACCAATCACAACTTTGGTCTATATCCGCTAACATATAGCCCACCACTTGTTCCAAATTCTGATTTACACTATGATCTCTCTGCTGTGAGTGAGCCTTTAAGTTTGTAAGAGTGGGGTTTGTTGGATCCAATTCCAATGGCTTTATCAACTTAGAAATAACATTAAAAACTGCATTTCCCACCTTCTCCACAGGATATAAGCCTGTGTAGGATTAAAAACTGGATTAAAATTTTCATGAATGTTAAGAACATTAATAATTGCATAGCATAACAATAAAATTTCTAAAAATACACTGTTCCAATACATTGCTTCAAGGCTTTAACCGATCATAAATTAGAGGAATAACTAAAAAAACTCCGAACATAAACAATGCAGTATGACAAAAGGGATCACAAGCCTGTAATTATTCAGAATCTCTTGTGTGTTCACAAAAGCCTCCAGAACAGGTAAACATTTGCAGCAGGAAATATGGGAACTGCTCTTGTTTTCTTTCTTATGAGACACATTTATTTAATCATTGCTCTTAACTAAGAAAGGAAAACTCTTGTAACACAGAATAGCTGAAGATTAAGTAAAATGTACAGCAGCTAATTTCCAGTTTTTATTTTCGCATTCTGCTCTGCTCTGGTGAGACCCCACCTGGAACCCTGCATGCAGCCCTGGTCCCAGGGGGTCCCAGCACAGGAAGGACATGGACCTGTGGGAGTAAGTAAAGAGGAGGAACACCAAGATGATCAGAGGGATGGCTGAAAGAACTGGGGTGAATCTGGAGAAGAGAAGGCTTTGAGGTGACATAATTGTAGCCTTCCAGCACCTGAAGGCAGCCTACAAGAAAGATAAAGAGACTTTTTATGAGAGCATGTGGTGACAGGACAAGGGGAAATGGATTTAGACTAAAACAGAGTAGGCTTAGATTTGATATTAAGAAGCAGTTCTTTACTGTGAGGGTAGTAAAAGCACTGGCATAGATTTACCAGACAAGCTGTGGATACCCTGGAAGTTTTCAAGCTGGATGGAGCTCTGAGCAACCTGGTCCAGTGAGACCTTTCCAACCCAGGCCATCCTATGGCAAGTTTAACCAATTATCGGCAACCCACCATATAATATTGCCTTTTTATCAAAGCACATGCGGGAAACAGCTGGTAAGGGCCACTACAACACTACCATTAGTTTAACCCCTGGCAAGATGTACATCCCTGTACAGGAGGGATGCGTGCCAGACACCACGGCGAGCACTCAGGGCAGAGGTTGCCATCTCCTGGCTCCGAGCGGCACCGGCGCTCGCAGCTGACCGCATCTGTGCTGACGCACGGAGGAAGGCTGGCTCCGAACGAGAGACCACACACAAAAAAGAATGTATGATCTGTTCTGCCCAACATCGTGGGGAAAGTCGCGCCTACAAGGAGATAAACTTGTGAAAGCAGCAGCAGTAAATAAAAGGTAACAGAATTAAATTAAAACATGGGAGCAGCAAACCAAGTAATATGATGAGAGACACACAATGAACATTCAGAATAGATAGATTAGTTTGTCCTTAAAAAATATAAAGTATGACCATAGATAAATGAGCTGCTAGGAAACCGTGTAATAAGGAAAAACAAAGAAGGGGAAGTACAAAAAAATCTGTGCTGTTCAGAATACTACTTGTAATTTTTTAACAGTGAGAGAAGGAGGAGGTGAGAGAAAAGGAATAAATACTTCTTTATGCTTCTTTTTAAGCAAGCTATTTTGCATGGTGAGTTTTTCATTTTAAGTCCTTCAGAACCAAGGTTTGAAGTGTTCACACATAAACTGTCCACATATACTTTTTAATATAACAGATTCTTGGATAGAAAGTCCTAAGTGCTAAAAATCCCCATAAATACCAAGAATCAGTCTCTATCAAAACAAGTGAAAACACAGATAGTATTCTTCCACATTGGTGGAAGAAAAACTATGGGCAGAAAAATAAAAAACTTAGTCCAACTAAACGCACTGTGAATACAGTAAAGAAGATAATGCAATCAGTTTTCTTATTAGTGAGGATCCTGCACTGTTGCCAAAAATATCACGAATCTTAACACAGAATTCTCACTAGTGCAACCAACATTAGAAACTAGGAGTGGAAACAATGCCACACAATATGGGGAGCAGGGAAGCTGGCTTCTAAACTTGAGACTACTATAAAAAAAATGTTCAGCTTTCCTTGGAAGCGTATTTATTAGAATGCTGTGAAACAGAAAACTGTGTACATATTAATACAAAATGAATATGTGTGTGCCAAATGTAATATGAAGAATGCCATCTACTGGTATATAAAAATATACACCACTGTTTCTAAGTAACAGATATCATAATAAGCAACAATGTTGTCATTACTGTATTCTACAAACAACAGTTTCCTCTTTCAAAGTTTGCCTCACATATTCAGCATACTATATTTTAGCAAATACTTATAAGCCATATATCCTACAACATACATTNTGCAGCAGGAAATATGGGAACTGCTCTTGTTTTCTTTCTTATGAGACACATTTATTTAATCATTGCTCTTAACTAAGAAAGGAAAACTCTTGTAACACAGAATAGCTGAAGATTAAGTAAAATGTACAGCAGCTAATTTCCAGTTTTTACTTTCGCATTCTGCTCTGCTCTGGTGAGACCCCACCTGGAACCCTGCATGCAGCCCTGGTCCCAGGGGGTCCCAGCACAGGAAGGACATGGACCTGTGGGAGTAAGTAAAGAGGAGGAACACCAAGATGATCAGAGGGATGGCTGAAAGAACTGGGGTGAATCTGGAGAAGAGAAGGCTTTGAGGTGACATAATTGTAGCCTTCCAGCACCTGAAGGCAGCCTACAAGAAAGATAAAGAGACTTTTTATGAGAGCATGTGGTGACAGGACAAGGGGAAATGGATTTAGACTAAAACAGAGTAGGCTTAGATTTGATATTAAGAAGCAGTTCTTTACTGTGAGGGTAGTAAAAGCACTGGCATAGATTTACCAGACAAGCTGTGGATACCCTGGAAGTTTTCAAGCTGGATGGAGCTCTGAGCAACCTGGTCCAGTGAGACCTTTCCAACCCAGGCCATCCTATGGCAAGTTTAACCAATTATCGGCAACCCACCATATAATATTGCCTTTTTATCAAAGCACATGCGGGAAACAGCTGGTAAGGGCCACTACAACACTACCATTAGTTTAACCCCTGGCAAGATGTACATCCCTGTACAGGAGGGATGCGTGCCAGACACCACGGCGAGCACTCAGGGCAGAGGTTGCCATCTCCTGGCTCCGAGCGGCACCGGCGCTCGCAGCTGACCGCATCTGTGCTGACGCACGGAGGAAGGCTGGCTCCGAACGAGAGACCACACACAAAAAAGAATGTATGATCTGTTCTGCCCAACATCGTGGGGAAAGTCGCGCCTACAAGGAGATAAACTTGTGAAAGCAGCAGCAGTAAATAAAAGGTAACAGAATTAAATTAAAACATGGGAGCAGCAAACCAAGTAATATGATGAGAGACACACAATGAACATTCAGAATAGATAGATTAGTTTGTCCTTAAAAAATATAAAGTATGACCATAGATAAATGAGCTGCTAGGAAACCGTGTAATAAGGAAAAACAAAGAAGGGGAAGTACAAAAAAATCTGTGCTGTTCAGAATACTACTTGTAATTTTTTAACAGTGAGAGAAGGAGGAGGTGAGAGAAAAGGAATAAATACTTCTTTATGCTTCTTTTTAAGCAAGCTATTTTGCATGGTGAGTTTTTCATTTTAAGTCCTTCAGAACCAAGGTTTGAAGTGTTCACACATAAACTGTCCACATATACTTTTTAATATAACAGATTCTTGGATAGAAAGTCCTAAGTGCTAAAAATCCCCATAAATACCAAGAATCAGTCTCTATCAAAACAAGTGAAAACACAGATAGTATTCTTCCACATTGGTGGAAGAAAAACTATGGGCAGAAAAATAAAAAACTTAGTCCAACTAAACGCACTGTGAATACAGTAAAGAAGATAATGCAATCAGTTTTCTTATTAGTGAGGATCCTGCACTGTTGCCAAAAATATCACGAATCTTAACACAGAATTCTCACTAGTGCAACCAACATTAGAAACTAGGAGTGGAAACAATGCCACACAATATGGGGAGCAGGGAAGCTGGCTTCTAAACTTGAGACTACTATAAAAAAAATGTTCAGCTTTCCTTGGAAGCGTATTTATTAGAATGCTGTGAAACAGAAAACTGTGTACATATTAATACAAAATGAATATGTGTGTGCCAAATGTAATATGAAGAATGCCATCTACTGGTATATAAAAATATACACCACTGTTTCTAAGTAACAGATATCATAATAAGCAACAATGTTGTCATTACTGTATTCTACAAACAACAGTTTCCTCTTTCAAAGTTTGCCTCACATATTCAGCATACTATATTTTAGCAAATACTTATAAGCCATATATCCTACAACATACATTTCTACGCATTAAAAAGACAAAGAAGAAAATACAACTGTCTTACTTTAAGGTCTTAAGACTTTACTGCAGCCTACTCGTATTTAAAGGGGGCAGTGGAATCCCTGCAGCCTTTTGAAATTCCCCAAGTGGCTTCTCCACTGGAGTGGTTTAGTGGGGACTAGGCATCAGCTCCACTCTCCGAAAATACACGACGTACAGGGGAGTTATAACAAAGATGGGGACAGATGTGGCCATGCACAGGATATAGATTTGCAAAAGAATTACACATTTTCAGAAAGGAAAACTTGGCCAAACCAAAAAAAACCACCTCTAAAAACACGGGGCAAACCTCAGAGGTCTTCCACTCCTATGTTTATGCTATTATGTATATACTGTCTTGTTCCTTTGTATCTGTTTGAGGGATGCTAAAGCATTGAAAAAATAAATCTAAAAAAAAAAACAAAACCCAAACCCCAAAAAACAACCAAAAAACACGCCCAAAACCCCAAAATTTTAAAAAGTATTAACTTTCCTTTTTATCCAATGTGAAAAGAGATGGGCTGTAACATTCTTATAAGTATGTATGGCCTTCCAATACAATACAATGAAAGTAGTATTGGAAATAAATTCCAGAGTCATAAACACAGCTCATAAACTGAGAGCAGAGAAGAAGGTGTGGCCAAGTTAATAAAAAGGAAACCTGCCTCAGAAAAGCTCTCATTTGCAGCAATGTGTTTGCAAGAATAATGTCCAGTGAAATGAAGCTGTTCTAGCCACATCACAGAGAAGTCTATCTTAAAACCATACATACTTAACAGCTCCAAAAAATCTCTGCTCAGAAAAGGCCAGCTGGAGAAGCTAGATAACATTCTCAGAGACCGGTTTCACCAGGTCATGATTGTTTTTCTTAGTGAGAAATCTGTGGCAGCATGTATCTTGGCTCCAACACGAAGGCTCAGAATCATAAACAAAACCAAAAATATCTACCATTTTAAGTAGCATCTAATCCTAAAAACACTGCAGTCTACACTGCACCCTTTAATTTAACGTAAATAAATTTCTTTTCACATTTTATGCTTTTAAAGGACTTACAGACTTGCATAATACTAATTTTAGAAGGGCAGTAATAATGCATTTCAAGTGGGTAGCTACCCTTCCTGCCATTAAAAACAACACAGCTTTTCTATGACAATGGCAGGAAAGTTAAAAAGTAAGCTAGCATTAAATACATTAAGCATTAAATAAATTTTTTTCAACTTTGAAAATGCAATTTAGTAGCTAAAACCAAAAGACTTGAGCTCAGCCTCCTACCAATGACCTTAGGCAACAATGGACTGAAAGGCCCCAGTTCCCCTCAGGAACTCACACTTGCCACGACAAAAGAAGCAAGGTGTCATTTTATAGTCAATGTACATAGCTATAAAAGCAAAGGGGAAAAGAGATTCAACACTAACTTGACCAAATAATGTAAATTTCTAATCAGATGCAACTTTGCGTTTTGTTTGTTTTTTAAAATACATATCATTATCACAGGCGGCAAAAGAAAACCCTCAAGAGTAACAAAACATTGAATTTAGGTTCTTCTGTAAAAACAAGCATGATAGTCCTTACTATATCACAATTGCTGGTGACTAGAATTACAGGGATCATCAGGAAAGGGAAATAAAAACACTTTCTTGAAAAAATTTTTGTGATGATGCCCACTGGGCAATAAGAATCTGAGAAGAAATTCTACTAATTATAGAAAACTATTTAATAATACCAGTTCTTTTAATCCCAACTGCTGTATTCTCATGTTGTGCTACATCCACTTTAGACAACCAGGTAAATGGTAAATGATAAAAATAGCTAGTAAGATATGTTTATGTTTTGAATTCTTCCATGCCCTCTTTCCTAACCTTTGGGTTAACTCTTGACCCATCCAGTCACTGTGGCTATTACAGATGATTGAAATGCACAGAGTAGGTGGAAAAATTTCTGCAGATTACAGTGCGGTTTGAATCACATACTTGACATATTAGTTTCAATATATGACAAAAGCAGCAGTCCCACCTCCAGACATCTCCAACTGTTCGTCCCTGCTTACCTGATACTTTTTCTTATTTCAGCAACACCATCAATTCAGTTACATGAATCAGATGAATCAAAGTTGTAGACTAAGGGATTTTTTCCCTGTCTGTAGTAGACTGAGTACATCTGTCCCTCACCACTTAACATCATTAGTGCATATGTTATTAACGTGCATCATTAAATGCACATGTATATGTTACGCTGCTAAAAAGCAAAATGGACAAATTTTGCTCTGTTTGATAACTAACTGCATGCTACTGTGCCTCTCCTATTTCATTACAAAGAATACAAGGAATCAGCAAGACTACATTAGAAAAGGCAGAGGGGTTTTTTTTGTCATTTTACTGTGGCATTCAAGCATTGCCACACTTTGAATTTAAAGTACACTGACCTCAGTAAAATCCTCCTGAAAAACATTAAAGACAGGAAAAAATAAGGGTGATCTTGCTTAGTATTAAATTGTTCAAATTTTCATGGTGGATGGTACAGCTATATATAGAGGCACCCAAGGCCACCTAAGAGACCAAGAACATATTTCTAAGACTACTGTTTTTAAGTCAGCAATAGTTGCTTATTAATACAAAGTGTGCATCATCATCAATTATTTTATAGTAATTTGTACATCCTAGTATTACATGCATACCAAGATAATCTGACATACAAAACAAACTAGTAAGAAATTATCTTCCTAGAGAAATCTAGAAGAATCTTCAGTTTTAACAGAGCTGTACATAAATAATGCTGAGGCTGCTACATTCTCATGAGTTGTGAGGATTAAAAGATCAAAAAGAAATATTAATAATTGCATTTATATTTTTACCATATTTTTATATGGACCCATGGAAAAAGGAAGGACACAACAGAACTGCACCCTCAAATTGTTAGTCAGCAATGTAAAATATTAAGCATCAATATGCTGCAAGCTATTTACATGCTGATGTGCTTTGTTAACTCAGTGTGGAAATATGTAAAATGTGAACACATGTGCCATGCAAAACCCTGATTTTGGGATTAAAGCTAGATATTCATTATTCTTTAAGTCACTAAATATAAATCTACACACAAGCACTGCCCCTTTCCTCCCTAACTGTCTTTGAAGAAGGTTTGGATACAATTAAATTCTTCATAGGCAGGAGATTAAAAAAACCAAAAAAGAATAGAATTACAGAACAAATATAAGTTGCTTTCAAAACAAACCATGGCATTTTTCCAAGTTATTTATTTTATCCTAATTGAAAGGTTCTTTATTTTTAATAGCAGCACTTACTTCCCTTCTGATTTGAGGTTGCAGCTCATTATTCAAGGATACTAGACCTGGAGAATCTAGGAGGTTAAGAGCATCAATACTATCAAATGTAAAATCATCCTCATCCTTTCAAGACTTAACAGAAGACTAACACTGACTGTGTTATAATTAGAATCATAACACTTCAACACAGTATGTATGCAAGTTGTGTTTGGAGTAGCTTCTTAAATAACAGCATTGACAGTGTGCCTATGCTATAGATGTAGCACCTTTAAATCATCAATATAATTCAAACCAGTCCTGGGAAGCATTCATTCACTTACCCGTATCCAGCTGTTGGCCTTGAGTTCCACAGCGTTCTGTGGTTCACTGCTGTACAGACAACATAAGCACCACATCAGAGTCTTCTGGCTTTCATCTGTAGGGAAAAAAGCAAATAAAGATCCACTTAGAGGGAAAACAAAAACCCAAACAAAACACAGACAGAATTATACACAACAATCCCCACTCATCCACAAAACTGAGGCCCTAAATATCAGCCTCAACTCATGCTGCTTCTATTGTACCAGACTCATACCACACATATAACGTAAATCACTATATACATCTTGTGTAATCATTTTCTTCAATAGCAGTTTTTAAGGTACCAAAGTGCTCAGAATCTATACAATAGTTAGATGATCTTAAGAAACTTGCAGGACATAGTAATTCATTCACATAAATAATACCTGATGCTACCTTCAAGGAACTTTCAACTCAGTATGTAAATATCACTAATAATAGACAATAGTCAACAATAGTAAAATAGTTTATTACATTGTGCCTAAAGCTTACACAACTCAAGTATACTCACAAAAAACTAAAGTTTGTGAAGTATGAAGTCATTCAGAACTAGAATGTAAAATACCAAGTTCTCTAAAAATATAGGAAGAGTCTCCATGCCTCAGGAAAATGACATTTCTGTAGACAGAAGGATAGCTAAATGATGATGCAAAAAAATCCTATTCTGATTTTCTGTTCAGGATCACATTGGGTTTTACTTAACTCTAACCCACTGTTTGAAACGAGTTCTCTTCTTTAAGAACCTACTAGAAAATGAGCATAACTGTCACTGCTCATATGCACAGATCTGGAATGTTCTTTGGCACATTCCAAGATGTTCTACAGCGAATTTAATGTCAGAACAAAACTGTGTGACAGAAATGAAAAATCTGAAAACCTGATGTAGTTCAGATATAATATTCATTTTGTAAGAAATAAGCTTCTTGTTAAGAATAATACAAATCAAGGATACTACCAATTTTAGAAATTATGAGATAATTTGATTATCAAGTTGAACCGGTAATTTCTTCTGTTTTCTGGGAATTTGTTATCCAGGATGTAATAAACAGTATTATTTAGAAGTGTTTTGTTGGGAAAGCCTGAGGAAAAAATAAAAGGTCCATTAAGTAATGCCTGTATTTTCACCAGGTGACCAGAGACGTTAACACTGATCTAAACCAGTATTCTTCAATAAATGTCCAACAAGCCTGGAGCCCATTACTGACCTCCCACTGGCTAATCTCTGCAACAGAAACGGTTTGCCAAGCATACACTTTTAACTGACCACAGTTTGGGGTATTCTGCCATTGTGTGTTCGGGCACTTGTTTTAATATGAATTTTTACAAGGTTGATAATTACCTAGTTTTTGTAATTCTGAAGTTAAAGACACATCTTGCATACTCCTCAGCAAAAGTTCTTAAACTCTGATTATAGCCAACTGGCATTCAGACATCAGCACTAATAAAGAACTATCTCCTTCAAAAACCCCTTCCATCTAAACTCTACTAAGACATTATCTGGGAGGAAAAAATGAAGAGTGGTTTATTCGTTTAAATGACTAAATCCTAGCCAATTCCTTCTTGGAAAATAAAGATTTTAAATATTATTAATTACTAATACTAAAATATTGCCTGATTATTAAGTCTGGCTTTTAGTTAGACAAATTACACAGAAAAAGACAGGGAAGAAGATATCAAGCCCAAACCTCTTATCTCAAACAACATAGTACTTCTTCTTTTGGCTCATTCACTTTATAGTGTATGTCTACAATACATCAGTAAGTAATTTTATTTAAATATTGGGTTTGACTTAAAAAATTAAAAAAAATATGAAGAAAATACATGTAACTGCTTGAATAAATTTCTGGATGAGAAGATTTTTTGTTACACGTGATGACTTGCTGCATACTATGAAATACTTTGCATGTACTGTTGCCTATCAGAAAGGCAAATCGCTAAGATGAAAGCTAAAATGATGATTATAAAGCCTAGATAAACTGAGTTGGCACACTTTGTCAGCATATTGAGTTTACACAGATTAACATCGATACAAACTTCATTCCCAGTGAAACCAACCTACACTGGTGTTGGGGGTTAGATTTCTTTTTTTCCCTATAGAATTTTTCCCCACAAAGTCGCTAGGAGACTAATTGCTGGGTACTTATGGGTGCTTGACTAAAACAAGTGGCTGGGACCAGGCTACACCCTTTTGTTTTTGGTCTCGGGGAGTTTTTTCTCTCCGAGGGAAAAATGTGATACTGCGAGGTTTTGGGCAGGTAAAGGGCTGGCGTGGGGACAGTTNCTGGTCTCATAGATAAGCCGAAAGTTTCCAAAAAGTAAGGAATTGGTACAACTTCAGATTTTCCTAGTTCAAAAAATTACTTTTTGACCAAAACTGAGGTAGCCTCCCATAGATCTGTGAAAAATAGGAAAAGAGCCCATACAATCCTCTTGCTGATATACTCTGAAGTAAACCCTTGGTTCACTGTTTTCACAGCTGCCCTGGAACAGGGGACTAAAGATGGGAAGATTAAGACAGATCTTAAAATAATTACTGCAGCTGCAAAAGATAATCATATCAAAAGACCAAATTCAGAGCCATAGAAAACCTACTGGTGGATATTTTCCTCCTAGTTTTCTAGCAACTGTGATCTCCATGGAAAACCCATCATCGTGATACACATTGAAAAGCATTACCAGGATACAAACAAAGGCATTTGATCTTACTGTGGCACGAAAGGCTGCCTAATACCCAATTAAACAATTAATACCTCAACAGAAATAAAATTAAAAACTCAAAGGTGGAAATTACAGCACAAAAACGGTTATCACCTACCTACAGGAGTTCTTTAGGGCAGTTAATGTTGTATTCCAACAAAGGGAATAAAAAATTTCTGTAGGAAATTTTGGACAATTTAGAAGCCGCTTTGAAAAAAAAAAAAAAAGAAAAACAAAACACCACAAAAAAAGGGAAAATAACCACAAACAAACAAACAAACAAAATAACTGAAACTCAAACCAAACCAACCAACCAGTCAAAAGTCCAAACCTTAATATCATACTGCACCTCTTTCCTGCCAATCTCACAACAAAAAATTATAAAGAAACAGAGTCAAAGAACAAAAAGGTATGTTTTTCTCATAAGACAATGTAGTCTCAATCATTCCAAGCACATTCAGTTCACAAATACCCTGTAGCCAGACAGAAGAAATAAAATTCTATGCTTAAAGCCAGAAATATTAGTTTTAGAGCTTGTTGTAAAATTTTATTGAAACATATCAGAAAATGTGGATTAGCTAAAACTGAGCTTTCTGTGGAAATGAATCCATTCCCAAGCATGCCTGCGCACATACATATACTGACATATAGAGCCACCAAGAAACCTCCCAGCATTTATAGAATTAATTTGGGATTTGAGACATTTGGGACCAAAACTCAGACCAGAAGGCTTCTACTGAGAAGATAATCACATAGCCCACCAAAAAACCAAACCAAACTAAACCAAACCAGAAAACCCCAACACAACAAACCAAGCAAACAAAAAAAACACCACTACTGGAATTCCTAACCAAGACTGAATTCTTGGTTCAGGACCACAAGTACAGCCATGAGATTTTCTTCAGTCGTGCTTCCCTCACATTAGCATTCTAAATAAGGCTAACTTGGCCACCCCCTCTTCAGGGGTGTTTATGAGGAGATTATTTTCCCTCAGAGACTATGCTTCCTGCACTGACTGGTCAACCATGTCAGCTTCCAGCACCAGACATTCATCTAAGGTATTGTGGTTTGGACAAGATGCAAAAGACTAATGTTTTTCCTTCTCCATTTATTAGTATGAAAGACTGAATTGAACAAAATTAGCTCCTTCTTCTGTGAGGGTGGCCTGGTCTCAGAAACATGCCTGAATGAGGTATTTATCCAAATGAGAAATTACATGAAACCCACTTGAGAGTCAGCATCTGCTATAGCCAGCACTATCTTAAAGAATACCTTCAGAACGAGTGCCAAACAAAATGAAAAACTGCTGAATCTAAAATGCCACTAGCCCAAAGAGTGCTCAGGTACCTCTAAGAAGAGGAAGTGGTGGGAATGTAGAAGCAGATATCTTCATGTCTACTGATGTCAGAAAATCTTTAGCACTAAAGTGAAGGATTACATTTTGAGCAAGTAAAGTTCTCCACTTGGAGACAAAAAAAAAAAAAA
>WBMY01001226.1:39888-58086 GCA_013397315.1 Donacobius atricapilla
AAAAAAAAAACAAACCTGGAGTAAGACTTCTTTATCAAGCCAGCTTCAGAGGTAACAACCAGCTTGCAGAAAAAGTGCTTTTGCAGCTTCGTAAAATGCCGAAGGAACACAAAAAAGAGGAAAAGAAGCACAGGAAACTGACACAATCTGTCACACACGCATAAACACACACTCACACTTTGATCAGAAGGCATGAACTAAAATTCTACTTTATTTGAAAGTCTGACTCCAATATATATCATATCTACCAATGGCTAGGGACTGGGGGAGAAGGCTGACACCTCTCCCCATCCCATTGGTCAAGACACCTGTCCATCAGCTGTCCATATCTCTAAGAATAGGAATGTAAACTATCTTGAAACTATGATAAACATTTGCCAGTGTTTACAGACCAGAGCATGAGAAAGAACCCAAAACATGAAACTGTGAAACAGAAGAGAAGGCTGAAAAAATCAGGGCGACAGGAAATCAAGACTGTATTCCAGGATTTTTGTGAAAAGAAGCCCAAAACAGATATAGATCGCTTTCAACTCGGATCAGAAATATAGGTGAAGCTACTTTCTATAGAACAATATACTGTCAGCTCAGCAAAACTGATCATCTGAAGACTTGCACATTCCAAACAAAACATTAGAAGCAAAGCATGTGTGTAATTGCAAACATCAATAGCTACCAACATACTAAAAATCTATGATTAGAAGGGAAACCTCTCCATTGTAAAAATACATCTGTAAAGTATGAAAAGGCTTTTCGAAAAGGACATATTGCTGCTCTGCACAAGTGGTCTACATTTAAATCTATGGTTCCTTCTCAAATTTTCCTTTCAGAGGTGAAGTGCTGACATTACACACATTTACTATGCATTTTACAGACAAGTTCATTTTGCCTGTGCTTGGAGCTGTCTGGAAGACAAAGCCAGAACAGAATATGCATGCTGTGCTTGACATAATAAGCCCTTCTAGTTGAAAAACATTTGCCCTTTTCTGTATTTCCCCAAAAGGAAGCATAAAGCAGAAGAGACATGTTATTTTTTTTTTCTTATTCTAATTTGTAGTTATAGTAAGAGCAAACGACTGACAAAAAGTTATTTTAAGGGGCTCGCAGAGAAGCTCAGAATCAGTTTTTTGCTTAAATGAGATTCCAAGTAATTTAACAAAATTTTAACATCTCAGTTCCTGAAAAAAAACAGAACTGTTGATGATGTAGCACAAGGAGTGTCTCCCCCCTTCAAACAGTTTTCCTGTGCCAAATTTATTTTCTCTTCTGTATTCTCAGGCACACACATATTCACCACCAGTAAGAGCATTTCATTTTTTCATAGGCCTTTTCCTATGTTAATACTTTACGGTTTTAATTTAGATTCTATGGGCATTTTCACTAGTTAAGGATAGGGAGATGGGAAAAATACATTGTAAGGATTCAGTGAAAACAAACACATTTATAAGATAGACTAATTATAAAACACATCAGAAAATTTATTTCTTCTATCTTAGCATAGATAATAGAATATTCTGATACGTATGGAAAGAAACTTCTGTTGAAAGTAATTTTAAGCACTAGATCTTGTACATTTTGAGACTCCAGCAAAATATAATCAATACAACAAAAAATGAGAATGGAAATTGTGATGTACATAAACACTCAGTGGGATTAAACCCTGCTGGTCCCAAGCCAAGATTCTGTAACTAAACCATGAAATCCATTAGATCCAAAAGTGAATTTAACATTCCTGAAGGCCATATATTTTAAATAACATGGATAGCCTTTTCATCTCAAAATTTTACTTCAGTAAAAAAGAATGCTGTGTTTACCTCAGTAAAAAAGAATTTTTAGGGAAAAAAATCAGAGTATAAAACAACTCATATTTTCCTCATTTCTATTAAAAAAAGTTTATGGAACTGCTGCAGAAACATCATTACACGTTCTTACCATATCCTATAACAAAAGGATTCCAACAGAGCCTTCCTAGAAGCTGTCCAATTAAAGGGAACTGCTGGATTGCTACAGTGGAACCCTGCTAAAACATAAAAACAAACAAAAGGATAGTAAATATACTTCTCATCAAAAGTAGGTAAAGAGAAGCATTAATGATACACATTGTCATAAATTACAATCCCAATGATTTTACTCTGAAAGCAGAACACCTGCAGGTATGTAAATTTTCTATAATGTTATAATTCAATTAAGGTAAAACTTAGGTAATTTCCTTACCTAATACTTAACTATGTTAGAAAATTTCTTCAATTTGTCTCACACCCAGCAAGCACATAAGTACTAGTAACTAGCAAGTATAAGATTTTATTGTATTAAAGGCTGAATTAACACACATTTTTGTTGATCATCATTGTTATAATACACTGTCTCACAGTGTATTATTTATTGGAAGAAATTAGTACCTACAAAGGCATAAAATTATCTTTGTTACTTTTGTTTGCTTTCTTTAAACTAATTTACTTAATGACTAGCCAGTAACAAACTGACATGTAACTTCTAACTGAATAGAAAGCAACAATATAGTAATAGACAACGTAGTTTATATACAATCCTGCGTAATCAGTCTTATTTTTCCATTTTGTAGCTTTACTATCTAATAAATAAAGGGTTTGAAAAATAGCGCTGTGCTGAGATAACATATAAGTAGCAGGGATGATAACCACCTCCTGCTACTACAATAAATTCCTCATATTGTCTCATATTGTCTCATGTCTGGGGCTAGACCAAGACTTTCTGGGGCCATATTCACAAGGTCCATTTCAGGCCGTGCCTCGGATTAAGTGAAGCAGCAACATTTTTTTTTCCCCCCTTAAGGAAAAAGAAATACAAATGGGAAGCAACTCCACTCCCCCAAAACCTTTTACTTAAAATTTACTATTTAAAGTCAGTTCAGAAACAAACCTCACTCTGCAGTCTACAGATGAGAATATTTAAAAATAAGAACATCCATAAGAAGCAAGCCCTATGCGATAATGCAGTACTTCTAAAGCTAATTATACTGAATATATACACAGAAAAAGCAATGCTCAGAAAAACATATCAGGAACTAAACATGAACAACTACTTTTACTGAAGTGAGTGCACACAATAATTAAATCAAGAAATAGAACAGGCAGCAGCTTATGCCAATGATCTGACCACGCTGCTAGGATTCACAGTGTTATGGTACACTGTGTGTGCCGTAACACTGGGGTTAACATGTCAGCAGACCCTCTAAGATTTAAAGGCTCAGTTACAGTTTCAGATGTTAAGGCCTTTAAATCATCCAATTTATGACCTGACAACCAGAATCAAATTCTTGTTTATTTAAAGAGTTTTGTTAAGAGGCTAGAGCACTGGCTAGGAAATTTCATGTGACATCAACAAATCAAGAAAAAGCTCCTTTCACAATAAATCAGGGAAACAGGAAGCACACTCCTGCTTGCATTACCTGCGATTGTTTCCCCAGTTTGCCCCTCTGATCCAGCAGTACTATAGGTCAACAAAACAAACCTTTTTGCTACTGTTAGCTTCTGGTTTTATCAAATCATGGTGGAGATTGTTTCAGAGGACCTCTTCAAAACAGGTCACTCTTCCTTCTAAAGTCACTTACCAAATGTTTTATTGTTTCATAAAGCTGATGTAGAAATTCCTGGAGCTGGGGCAAGTGAAGGCACACATCTTTCTGGGATTCCAAAGTAGTGGCTTGACCCCATTCAATAGCTTTATCCAACCAATATTCAAAATCCAGTTTGGGCACCATAGTGTCCTGAGCCATTCCACCATCCTGAAAAATAAGATTTTAACACCACATCAGGCAGCACTGAACACTGGCTTCAAACCAAGAATGAATATACAAAGAGGGATTTCTGCTCTTTTTTTGTGTGTGCATGAGAACAGGGTGCAGGGAGTGTCTGTGTTTATATCTCACATGGCTGGCAATTTTATCTGTAATATTAGGAAGTTAAACTAATAACCCCATCATGACAAAGTAGCAAAGGGGGCACAGTAATCAGTAAATTATCTTAGAATAAATATAACACCCAGATGTGTTTCAGGTTTTTCTTATCTAAATTTGTCATCATTAATATTTCACTCAGAATTCTAGAATAATTTGAGCATGCATTTGTTTCAAATGCTATGCATAATGAAAAATAAAAATGTTCCAAGATAAATGAAAGTATTAAAATAAGGTTCAATCAAAACAAATGTCACTAGGAGGCCTTCACTCATTGTAATTTCTATATTTGTAACTGATTGTTAGCTTTATGGGTAAAAAGAATATTCTCCTTAATAGAAATGAATAAATTTAATATTTCAGTTCTGTTTCTCCTTGTATACCATACAAATAAGAGGGGAAAATATAATATGCAGCTTTACATATAACTCAGTTCTGGAGGAAAGCTGTACCATAAATGATCTACATCCTACATAAAAAACTGGTCTTTGAGAGATAAGCACTATCACCAAGCCAGAACATTAAAATCTAGCCAAACTGCCCCAGTAAAAGATACCAAAAAACAGCACACACTTTTTTCTACCTTACTATTATATTTTTTTTGACAGAAGGACAGATAATAGCATAGAAGGCTGTGCAACAACCTTTAAATCTCTCTGAAAGAAATACCTCTTAGGCTGAAAGACTAAATGGGCTCTTGCAATCTTTCAATCATTGCTCTTTCTGTCAAAACTGTAAAGACAACTGTCTATTAACAGAACGTGGGGGCAGTTTTCAGAAATGAATTGTTGCCCACTTACAGACAAACTCAGACACTCATAGATGCCACAGAAATGAATATGTATCTTTCCAAGCTATAAACCAAAAAAAACAAACCAGAACTTCCACAGCAGCCCTGCAAACCAAGCTTGCTTTAAACAGCTAACCCTTAGAAACACAGGATTTGTACAGCATGCTAATCTGAGCCAGATAAAAATTTGAAGATAAGTAATAAACTTGTTTAATTTCTTGATAAATAAATACATACACAAATAAATACATAAATATATAAATACATAACATAAGAATAAATTCTGGATTCTGTCCAGAAAAAAAAATAAAATAAGGGCAAAAAATTGAGGTTAAGCTGTTGGATTGCTAAGGTGCAATGTGTATTTGCCTCAAACTTGTTCTAAGACAAGTAAGCAAAGCCACTGTTCTTGTATTTTTTACTACACTCCCATTTCTATCTGCAACTGCTGCTGTCAGCAGAGCTCTAAAAGGATCTGTGCAGTGCTAAGATCTCAGTGATCTTCTCTGAGTATGAAAACACTCTACAAGAAACTCCATCACAGTAGCTGGCTGAAGCGACACGGGTCCCAGTGGCAATCAGCCATCAAACACTTCTATCACCTCAGGTGATGCAGTTCGTCACACACACACAAATACACACTTACACTTTGATTAGAAGGTATGAACTAAAACTAACTTTATTTGAAAGTCTGACTCTATATATAGTATATCTACAAAGGCCAGGGATTGGGGGAGAAGGTTGACACCTCTCCCCATCCCATTGGTCCGGACAACTGTCCATCAGCTGTCCATAGCTCTAAGAACAGGAATGAAAACTTTCCTTGAAACTACAATAACATTGGCTGTGTTTACAGACCAGAGCGTGAGAAAGAACCTAAAACATGAAACTGTGAAACAGAAGAGAAGGCTGAAAAATCAGGGTGACACTCAGGGACATAGGAAAGGCTTTTAGAACAAGTTAAGGCCAGGAAGTGAACTGATACATTTGATTAAATTAATGAGCCTACTTGATGTTCCCAGAGAAGACCTATCCTCCCAAATAACTGAAAAATCAATCCCCTAATAAAATTACTCCTAAAACTTTTAGGAAAGGAGATAAAAAGGAAAAATAAAACAATCCAAAAAAAAGGAACCACAGAAACTCCAGCCTTTTGGGACCAGTCATAAGTTGATTAAGTATTAATTGAGAATTCAAGTAAAGCAAAACAAGCAGGCTAATCTAATATATTGAGTACCTGTTTCTACTACTCCAGTATGCAGAATGGCAGAGCCATCAATCTTCTTTTTCCAGAAGTCTGAGATCCCAGCTCTCCAAAAAGAAAGGGGTTTTATCTCCCTGGTTATTACAGCTAAATAAACTGGATGGCTAGTCCAGTGAGACTCCTTGTCAATTCCTGAGCTGGTCCAGAGCTATTGCCATATAAATAAAGACTGAGTTGTGCATTCTTTTATTTTTTTTAAGTACTGCTACTTAAACAAAGTACTACAAAAGTACTACAAAAACAAAAAAAAGGATTACCCAAACAAAACAAAACAAAACCCTACAAAAAAACAACAACAAAACGCAACAGAAACCAGCACAAATCATGCGTGAAAGAAAATCTTGGAAGTGTATCTCTCCTCAATCCTGGTAACCGGAAGTGTGCATTTTTTACTGTTTCTGATAGCTAATTCCCTAAAAATATCTTATTATCTTGGAGATGAGGAAAGTATTCTCCCATCAACAGACTTGCAATAGTCATACACAAGACAAAGGAGCTCTATGTTCAGTGCTATTGTAAACCCTCACCTTCTTGCATGAAAGCACAAACAAAGGAAATGAACCAAAAAAAACCGCCCAACTATACAATCCAGAGTTCAGAATCTATCCTCAGAAGCATCAGTCCTGGACTTGATCCTTTCTCATAATTTTCTAATGAAAATGAAACACCGTTCTGTTTCTAAAGCAGAGTTCAGAAATTTTACCTGCATTTTAATGCTCAATTCATGGATACATTTATGGGCAAAAAATAGAGGAGTCCGTTTTATATGCATTTCCAAAGTGGATTAAAGGACAAATACACGTGGTTTTCTGTGCAATTAATTTTCTAAAGCTGCTAAAAATCCTAATATATCGGCAATAAGGAACAAATTATCTCTATGACTAAGAGAAGATGTAATCTGCAGTGCATGTTTGGAGTAAGTCATTTAAGTGACATTTTTTGCACTTTTTTGGGGGGTGGGGAGGAGGAAGGGCTGTGCACTTCTCTAAAGCTTTGGACAAGAACTATTCTTTTTGATTCAATAGTAGCAGAATCCCTTACAGTAACTATTACACAGTCATAGAATCCTCCGAGTTGGAAGGGACCCATAAGGATCATCGAATCCAACTTTTAAGGGAATGGTCCGTGTGGGAATGGAACTCGTGACCTCGGCATTATTAGTTCCATACTCCAATCCACTGAACTCATTTCAGGGTTGAATGTAGATTTTCAAGAATTATAATCACAAAAATGCTAAAGGCATTGCTACTCTCTATGTTGGAATACCACCAATTCACAGTTTTGTAGAATTATGCTGAGATCAACACAATACAATAAAGTGGCATTTCTAGGAATTGCTGCACTATTCATATAGGCCACTGGCCTTTGTTTAGCATTTACAATGTGCTTCAATTCATCTTTGATCAAGAATGTGATTAATTTAATACACACTAAGATTTTCAGTATCACAACACTACTTATTCCACACCACAGTGCTCTGTTTCCAATAGCATGATTTTTAAGCTGGACTTGTTTGCTTTCACTGGAAGTTTCCAATTAAATAGTTATTTTATAGATTGTTTACTTTAACTATAGCATCTAGTTCTGAAAATAGGAGTTTGATTAATATAGCTTACTCTTGTCATCACCCCAAGATTACTGGAAAACGCACAGTAAAGTTACTGAATGCATAAATAACCTGATTAAAAAGCAAACATCCCAGAGACACATCACAGGATATATGATATGGTTTATTAGACAGAGAAATAAGAAACTGTTAGGTAACCAAAGGTAATTTAAATGTTCAGATCCCAGTATTATATAGAACATATTAGAAGAGCTACATGAATCATAGACAATAAATATTTGATTAATAATTTGACTTACAATACTGACAAGTATATTCCAAAAGTCTCTTTCACGTTCATTTCCATTCTTTTCAGTTAGCAAGGAGTAACTATTTATTTTAACTGCTGAAAATCAAAAACTCCTTCTCATTTATGACTGTGTTCTCCACAAGATGGCAAATTCAGAAGCCAGATTTATTGTGAATCATCTTACGGTATCTTTTACTTTTAGAAAGAACAGGGAAGTCTTTAGTCCTCTTCTCTGAGAACCCCCAGTCAAATCCTCTTGGCCTCATACTTTCAAGCACATGGAACCTTGGGGAGGCTCTGGTGTGAGGGTACTCATTATACCTTTCAGAAATTAATGGCCACATTTCTAACAAGAATTTTCATTCTATCAAGTGAGCTATCTAGATAGCATCTGAAACATCCACTTTAGTCGCTAACTTTTGTTACCAGATCTTGGTAAAGTCCCCAGGTCTGGCTTTAGTAGATTAACAAAACTTAAAATAAAACTTTCATTACTTTACTGCTATAATCTTGTAAATTCAGTTGCTAAACTTAAATAAAACTTTTCAAGTAGAAGCATCTTTGAGATACTGTTAAGGGACGATAATGTGTTACGTCACAGCATTCCAAATAAACATGACTAAACTTGCATTCAAGGTATAAAGCTCTCACTTTTCCTTGAACCAATGATAAGTAGCTCCATGCTCCAAACGAACATTTTACTTTCCACTACTACTCGTCTTCCTCCTCCTCTCTTAAACTCTACCCACCAGCAACCTTAGCTCATGAGGAAAAACACAAAATAAGAAAACAGTTAAAAATACTCTTATGACATAAGGCAGAACAGGCCACCATTAAGATAACAAAACACATGAATACACATTCCAAATTCCAAACTATTTTTAGGGAGTTTTAATACTTACAAAAGCAGTAGAACAGTCTTTTTGTGCATATTTATTACTCTAAGAGATATTAGAAGACTAATATTACCAATTAGGAGCCTAGATACTAGGTGAGCACTTCAGTAAATTATATAATCAAAAGATACCATCATTTTGACTCCTTAATCACCCTTAACTCGACTGTGATACAGCACAGTTGTTACACTAATATAACAAAACAGCATTAACTTTCTCAGTATTCCAAAGATTATGATAATCATGCCACAAATTTACTACCTAATGGATATTCTGAGGTTATGCCAAGAGGAAAAATAAAAGTAGCAATTATCCTGAACATTGTTACTGTTTTCTCATTTATTACTTCTCTACATAAAATATCTATTTCTTTACCTTGTTCTCAAGTATATTTTTCATCTTCGCCTAACCTTCTGCTTGTCAAGAACAGAAGAAAATTTAATATATACTTAGGTAGGAGGTAAGAGCAAACATAAATTATTTCGTACTTTAAAGAAAATCTGTTACCAGCTGCCCAAAAATAAATTTTAAAAACAGTTTATTGTGAAAAAAGCATATTTTTTTTAGAAACTTCAGAAAGGCCCAAGGGTAGTAAAGATTATGAGAAAATTAAAAGCATATATTATTTATTCCTGACATGTTATTTTTCAATATATCTTGTTGAGGAATTACCTTCACAGGCTGGTTTATTGGATGGTATTAAGTCTAATCTACACACACTGGCAGTCCAGCAGTCAAGAATAACTTCCATCTTCATTTTAGACTGGTGTACCTACAAGCAATGTTTATTGGTGTTCATTTTTTATTTAGTAACATAAAAACAAGTTTGCCTGTTTCTCTTTGTGCCTACATCCACAGATACTTTACAGCAAGAAAGAACAACTATTGTAGAAAACTGCCTGTCTACACGCACACTTTCCAACTCAAAACAAATTCTGTATCTTCCCCTAGAAATAAAATCATTGGCTAAGAACCCGTGAAATCTGGCAAACTAAATAGCTGTCAACAAGATGGCTGACATTATCATTCAATGTTTAGACCAAAAATCTCCTGGAGAAAGTCATTAACTCTTCTGTTTTGCTGCTCTGTATTTCTTTCTTCTGTTTACTCTCATAATTGGTAATTTAAAGGGTTGCCTTCTGAATTATACTATCAGGTCTCACAGGAAAGAGATCTCAGTTTTCAATCTTTAAGTGACTGTGGCCTCTCGCAGGGCTAATTTTGTGGACAGCATATATACTAAACCTCTTGCACAGGTTTCATCTGAGTATCATTGCAAACTGCAAAATGGTATTTCCAGTTGCATTCCATTGCTCTGCAGGTCTAGAGAAGACTTGATTCCCTGAGGAAGCAAGCTTTGCTGGGATTCATACCAGATCTCCCTTTCTCAAGACACTCTGAAAACATTACATCTCCCTCTCCCTGCAAAAGGACTGTGTATGATCATGATAAAGCTTTCCTCACCCAGAGGGTGGTTGAGCACTGGAATGGGCTCCCGGGGAAGTGGTCACAGCACCAGCCTGACAGAGTTGAAGAACATTTGGACAGTGTTCTCAGCACATGGTGTGACCCCTGGGGATGGCGCTCTGCAGGGCCAGGAGTTGGACTCAATGATCTTTGTGGGTTCCTTCCAACTCAGCATGTTACGTGATTTCCATTAATCAGGCTTCATGACCCCACAAATACTATTTATTTGCCACACACATAAGTTTATTTTAAAACCTTATGGTTCCAGTAGCTTATCTTGTAGCAGCAGATCTTCCCTCTAACTTACCCCATTTCAAGATGCTTGAAAATAAAGAATAAAACCCTCTTTAATGGGAAAAGTAGAAATAATATCTCAGCACATCCATTTACCTCTTATCTTTTGCCCACAGGAACAGAGAAAGCAGGAGCAATATCACTGAATTTTGCATATGTTATTTGTTACCTTTCCATAATTATTTTAACATGTCAAGAAGGCAGTCAACTATCCTTTCAAATACAAAATATGTAAGTACCAGCCAACATAGGATCCTTAGGAACAAATCAAATAAAAAATCTGATCATAATTCACTGGAAGCCGCTCCTGCAAGTAACACAACAAAGAAGTTACTAATATTGCAACACCACTAGTACATTTTTTAAAAAAGTTACATTTAAGAGGAGAAAACAGGCAATAAAGTAAGGTACATTTACATCTCTGGCAGAAGATTCTGTCATTTGACAAAGTACCAAAACATACAATGTCCCAGTTTAAAAGAATTTCAATGTCAGCAGTAGCCAGAACAAAATCCAGCAAGATCCACATAAAGCTGTCTGTACCAGAAGATAGGGAATCATAAGGATGCACAAAATCGAAATTTGTTACAAGGCAATTAGGCAAATCAGTGCACACTGATCTTAAGCAGATCAACACAACCTTCCAGAACAAAAACTAGACTTGAAGGAAACAGGGGGCTGCTAGCTCACCCTATAACTCCTTGCTTGCTCTTCCATATATGAATTGCTTTCCTCTTATCAGTGATATACCACAGAGGTAACAACAATGTACCGCAAAATACAGCAGAATTTACATCCTGGGCACAGTGAACAGAAGCACAAACTTGTACTCAGTTTTCTAGAAATGGAGGGGGGAGAAGGGGGTGTGAAGCACATCTCCTTTCAGTATATTTCCTCAGTAAGGTTTATGTATTTTGTCTTGTAATCTAAATAGTAAACCTTACAAGACTATTTGGTAACACTCAGGTCATTGGAATCTAGCAATCTCCCCCACTGCTTGAGGAAAAAAGTTTTTGGGGGGATTGCTCTAACGAAAATTAATGTTGAGACATCCTTGGATTCAGTTTCCTGGACAGGGCCCTTTCATTCAGTCCAGCTCATTTTCAGCTGACTTCTATGACAACCACGGAAATAAAGATGACACAAGGGAAATTGCAGTGAAAACAACTATGCAAAGAATAAATGCAACTCTGGCAAGAGACATTAGGTCTGATCAAGCCTTCAAACTACAGAAGGCAGAACTGTCTCTGCTATCTGGCAACATTAAAGTATTTTTACAGCACTTTGCAAAGAAGTCCAGTTACTTCTAACATCCCTTAACTTCACTAACAGTTACAGTAACATCACACATCAATTGTATGTGCGATATCTGTGTATGTGATGTGTTTCTGATAACAGCATTCTAAACACTACATAAGTTAGATCTTATTTTGCAGGTTACAAGAAAAGGAATGAAATTATGGTTCTGTTTACACCAATGGCAAAATTTTTGATACTCTCACTGAAGCCTAAATGTCACATTAAGCTTTCAAGACAGTGAGAAGCTCATCCACATAAGAGCTTACCAAGTAACTACATTAGAAAAATTTAGACCTATTAGCAATAACGGTAAATTCTTGTTAGATTAAAGTTATTGTTTGTACCCATTCTCCTATATAAAATATGCTAGCTAATGCATCACTCATATCTTGTGGGCTACATGACACAATACAGTTTTCTGATTATACAGTTTTCATTACCCAGTTCTAGCAAATATGCTCTCACAAAGCTTTATGTAAGCCAAAGAAAAGTGAATGAATCATAGCCACCTAGACAATGAGCAATTTTTATACCATATAGAAATTCTACTTTTTCAGCTGAACTTTCACACATGGTTACCACTGTCTCCCATAGCTTAAAACCAATATTAGAGATTTTATACTGTCATTTCAGACATCTGAAAGACTTTCTTCAATCTCTTCTCTACAGAAGAGCACTTCAGAAAAGAAAGGGATCTGCAGCAGCTCAGGGTGAGTCAGCAGTGTGTGCCCGGGCAGCCAGGAGGGCAAACCCCATCCCGGGCTGCATCAGACACAGCAGCACCAGCTGTGCTTGNTTTGTCCCAACAAAATAGTTCACTCTGGTCTGCACATAAACCGAACCCCAAATTTCTATCATCACAAAACCTCCTCTTCTATCACCCTGCAAATATCAAGCAGTATTTGTACACTGCTTGAGTGGAATACAGAGAAATTTATTTCCTTAAAATTCAGTTCCTCTGGAAAAAAAACCCCTAGGTAAAGATTAATTCAAAGTTTCACCACAGAATAAACAGCATTTCCTGTCAGTACATACTATGAGCTATCAGTGACAGGGATGTTCCATATACACCAATCCTTGGCACTTTTTTCCCAGAAACTTAAGTTCTGTAATTAATAAATATACTATACAGTAATTCACTCGTGTCCAAGCATGACCAGAAGCACATACATTAAACCGTAGACAGCAAGTTAGAAAATTAATCCTCTCATTAGAGGAGTCACATATGACCTGTAATATAGTACAAAATGTGTATTCCTTTGTATTAGCATATCAAGGAATAGTATTTTCTTCCACTTGTATGTAGTAAAATTACAAGGAGGCAATGGGGGAAGCCTAAAAATGTTCCTGCCAGAGCATAATCTTCCTCCAGCTAAGCTGTGGGGGTTGGGAGGAAAAGCAACAGGGACACAACCTATTTACATGCTGAGAAGCATGACTACTCGCCTTTCTTCCTTCAACTAAATAATGAATGAACACTAAGGGGCTTCGTATTTCCAACAATGCTTCTTTAATAGCCATGCAACTGCTAAATTCAAGCATTCTCCCTGGCTTACACAGGTACATGAAAAGAAGACATATGTTCCAAACACATTATCTCAAGTATTTGAACATAAGGTAAAATACTGACTGTGTTACTGATATCCAGAGCTACTCATACAGTCAGGTTGTAATTCTTATACAAAGAATTTTTGCAAGAACCTCTAATATTTATTTTGTAATGAAGCACATACCTTTCATTGAAATCCCTCAGTTCTACAGAGTTAAAGCATTTCTGCATATGCATAAGGAAACAGAGGAACAAACAGTAACATTTGTTCAAAGTCACTGAGGAAACAAATGGCAAAAAGAAATTAAACACACAAATCTCATATATTCCAGCCTATTTGGAAACACTGTTTTTCAAGGATTTCCTCAAAGATAATCTATTATTCACCTTAAGCTCTTCAAACATGACATGACAATTTATGCAGTGATGGTCAATATTCCACCAAAAAGAAAATGACCACACATGAATCACAGAAAAGTATTTGCTCTCCAGTTTATATTATACATACTTACCTTTGTATGAACTCTAGTGACAGCTTAGAAAGTGTAAGCAAAAATATCTGTGAAAAGTATTCACAGAGTCCAAAGTGAAAGCAAGCTTACAAATGAAAGAATGCATTGCTCTAGCTTAAAAAAAGTCTTACACTTCCCCCCCCCGACTATTCACACTTAGAAATAGCCACAGAATAAAATCATCAGAATAGAGATGTATTTATGGCACTAAGTACATCTGACAGAAAAAGAAAAATGTGTTCTTCAGAAGAATGAAAATAACTTCATGACATTCACATCAACATTTACACCTTTTTGTTGTACATTATCTTAACACACTCCCACAGATACTTGTCCCTGGAGTCCATTGACAAGGTTTCATGCTATTCACAGGCATTAAATCAGGCTATTCATTCTTTGCAAACAAGAAGAGATAAGTTTCCTCAGAAACATCTAGAGCAAAGACTTTCAGTCATTCACTCAGTTAAACTCATACCAGCAACAATTAGCTATCTGCGCATTTAGACTGAAGACAGGGAGCTGACATTCAAATTGTTGAGACAATGATTTGTGGAATTTCAGTCAAATACTCCTGCAGATATTTTATGAGCATTTACTTTCTAATGTGCCACAGAGAATCCTCTGACTTGTCAATAATGCCTCTGTCACATCCGTTCATGAAAACCTCATAATTTTGCCCCGGCATAAAATTAAAGCTGTATTTTTCTCTTACCTTATGGGAAGGGAGCTTCTTATAAATGTGGTCAGTGATGATAAATGAGAACTTCTAATGTACAGCATAGAAAAAAAATACTAGCTAGTGGTATGTCTCTTGGCCTCTTCTCCTTGGACACTCATATATGTCAATTTAGTTGATACTTTATTACAATCCTATATGGAATAATTCAATACTGTCATGTGGTTAATCAAGATTTATAAATAAACACGTCCAGTGAATCTACTAATACGGAGGAAGGACAGCACTACAGTTTGGCTTCAGGGATCAAAAGCCTTAGAATCCAGTTCTCACTTCTGACACATCTGACACATGACATAAAGAAATCATTGAAGTTAGTTAAGTAAGGCTCATTCTGCTGCACCTCTGCAGAAGCTGGATTAGTTCTGCAATTTTAAAGGATGGTACATTTACTTATATACTTGTTTACTTAGGGAAAAAAAAAACCATTACCCGAAACAAAAACCTGGTAACATCAGATTTACTCGATGTACGATTTATTTTAATTTATTCCTCTCAAAGATTTACAAAGTTCCTTTTGCTGCAGTAGCCTTGTGGGCTTTATTTTGCAAGATTACCATATGCTCAAGTAATTGCTCACTTGAGCAAGTAATCTGTCTTTAGACTGTCACTAGTAAAATTATGAAACTATAGCTCACAGTATTGCTTAGAAAGATTAATTTCTGTTGGAAGCTAAAAATGCATGAAAAAGTACTATGCCACAACCCTTCAACTATATGCAAGGCTGATAGTTACAAAACTAAGAGAAACCTCTCACAAACAGCATCTGACATGAGTCCATCCTTTATCACTATACAGAGTAAAAGCATTCTTGAACAAATTTTAAAGAAGCCATAATTAAAACCTCCAAAATTCAACAGAGTAAATTATGATTGTTAATATAAATAATCTAGATTTCTCTTTATTTATTATTTATGTTTATTGAGTTTATGATTAATATAATACTAATAAAGAGTGTTTTGCAACACATAATGAAGTCTTACTAATTTTTAAATATTCTGCAATATAATACTTGCAAAGTTATTGTCCCTCTCCAAGAACAGAATATTTAACATACTGTACATTCCCATAACTTAGAAAATAGACTAACTGCATGGTCCTAAAGTGTCCTTGGGAGCTCGTAGTATGTGTCACCAAGTCTCAAGCACAAAGAATTTTTTCATTTCCAAAGCTGCATGAAAGGAATTACAGATTTTTAATGAATATTACCATTATCTTCATTTTAATAACATTGACAATGACAGAAATTTATTATAGCATTAACTGAAAAATATGAACTGCAAACACCCTTCTTGGCGAAAGATGACTTGCTTAAGATTTGATTTTTGAGAGCTGTTCTACCAGCTATACATGTAGCAAGATCTTTACAATCTGGCATACTTTTGTGCATTGTTTAGATCAGGTTGGCACAAACTATGCTGTATTCATTAGAAATAATTTTTTAAAAAATCGTCTGATGAATCAAAGACTGAAGATTTTTATTTGGGAACAATCTCATGCAATATATACATCTTCCAGTAAATGCCAAAAATTATTCCATGTACATCAAAGAATTCTAACATTTTCTGAGTTCATGTTTCAGGAAAAACTTGTTTCACTTATCTCTGTCACCCTTCTCAAGATCCTCCAACCAAATATCTTTTGACAGACATCTTTGCCTAAAGCAGCACCTTCACATTTGTTGGGCAGTATACTGAAATATGTCTTAGGGAAAAAGAAAGGAGATTATAGTTTAAAAGCACACTGAGCACCCAAGGCTGTTCCACTGATGGAACAACTGTGTCCAGTGCCTTCAACGGGGTATCTTTCGTTGCTCTAACTCCTCATAAAATCACCCCAGCTCCCACCAGCGTCCCTCATGACACTTTCACCCATGGTATCCTGTGGTTAATTTCATGTGCACGCACCCAGCTGGTCCGTATGCATGCGCTGACCAGGTGGAATCACAGAATCATAAAATATTAAGGTGGTGGAATGGACCTTACAGATCACCTAGTCCCAAGCCACCATGCCACAGGCAGGGACATTGTCCTCTAGGCCAGATCACTCAAGGAAACCTGGCCTTGAACACTGCTAGGGATGGGGCATCCAGAACTTGCCCTGGGCAGCCTGTTGCAGTGTCTCACCACCCTCACAGGAAAGAGTTTCTTCCTAAATACAACCTGAAGTTCTCCTCTTGCAGTTTGAACCCATTGTCCCTTGTATTATCACTACAGTTCCTGATGAAGAGTCCCTCTCCAGCTTCCCTGTAGATATTGGACAGTGGCTATGAGTTCTCTGCACAACTTTCTCTTCTTCAAGCTGAACAGTCCCAACTTTCTCTGCCTGTCTTTGTGAGGGAGGCGATCCAGTCCTGGACGACTACTGCCCAACAACATGGGGAATATCAGTCTTTCTCTTTGACACTCCTTTCAAATTTTAGAATATACACAGGAATAGAATCAGCATTAAAAAAAACCTTTATCCTGCTTCCAAACCTGGTTAAAAATAGCACGTTCAACCCTTAGCAGCCAAAGACATGGAGGGGAAGAATCACACACATCTCACTTCCTGAGGAAACTAAGGCAAAAAAAGCACAGAAGTTATTATCAAAACTTGATCCGTGCTGGTAAGCGAGAAGATCACCCTCAGGGCCTGTTTCCCACCCAGGTTTTCCCCGCGCCGCGCNAACCCAAATAATGCGGCGAGTAATTCGTGTAACTCAGGACATAAACTGAATTCATTTGTTGGGCGCAGACAATAAAGCTTTCTTTTCGCAAAAGAGATGGAGGACAGCTTCAGATCCCTTAATTACATGCCAGAAAAAACTCCCAGATTCTGAAGGTTCTTCTAATTTTCAAAAGCCCCCAGCTAGACTGTTATATCACAGTACTTTTACCTAAAGGATTGTTCACTCTGAGAGAGAGCATTATGCCATCTTAGTTATTTTAGTTATTCTCCCACATGAAAAATGGCTATTTGGAAAGTCTTTGAGGAGTGGAAATTTAATAACCTACATTTGTGAACCAACTTTTAAAATGTCAAATTCTCTCAGCATGGGAGACATCTGGGAGATGGGACATCATTATGGGACATCTGTCTTCCCTAATCTTCAGTTTAAATAAAAGGCCAGCAACATTTTCTGACAGTGCTCTTTAAAAGCCTACTCTACCGGAGTTCCTCCACCACAGATGTCTGTGTCAGATTGCACAGTACAAAAGTTGGCAAAGTCAGCTGAATCAGGAACAAATCTGCCTCCCTCTATTAACCATTTAGGAAGGTATCCATGTGTTATCGTTCCATGGATCTTGTACATATATCACAAAATGACCTTTCATCACTGGTTCCTCCCTAGAAGGAGGAGGAATAGCAAGACGCAGACAGCAGATGTTGATGTCTCTCTTTGCAGATGTTTTCAGTACCAGACAGTACCTATAGGGGTAGGACATGGACATGGACCTTTTACTGGGGGGCATGTAGTGATAGGACAAGGGGGAATGGCCTTAGAGTAAATTTAGGCTAGATGTTGGAAGAAACTTCTCACCGAGTTCTGAGGCACTGGCACAACCTGCCCAGAGAAGCTGGGGTTGCCTTATCCCTGGAAGTGCTCAAGGCCAGGCTGGAT
>WBMY01001226.1:76105-97395 GCA_013397315.1 Donacobius atricapilla
ATTCCAAAGGGAGGTCTTGCCCTCCCTAGCAGACACCTGTCTTTTCTAACCAAGACAGTGTCAATCTGCAGGAGGGTAGGAAGGCCCTGCAGAAGAATCAAGACAAGCTGGATCAATGGGCTGAGGCCAGTGGTATGTGATTTGTGGAGAAGTGCAGGGTCCTGCACTTTGGCCACAACAACTCTGTGCAGGACTACAGCCTGGGGGAAGAGTGGCTGGAAAGCTTTCCAGTGGAAAAAAGCCTGGGAATGCTGAGCGTGAGCCAGGTGGCCAAGAAGACCAGTGGCATCCTGGCCTGTATCAGCAATAGTGTGGCCAGCAGGAGCAGGGCAGTGATTATGTCCCTGTACTCAGCACTGGGGAGGCCACACCTTGAATGCTGTGTCCAGTTTTGGGCACCGCGATTCAACATTGAGGTACTGGGGTGTGTCCAGAGAAGGGCAGTGGAGCTGGTGGAGGGTCTGGAACACACGTCCTGTGAGTTGCAGCTGAGGGAGCTGGGACTGTTTAGCCTGGAGTAAAGGAAGGCAAGGGCAAACTTCACTGCTCTCTTGTAACTACCTGAAAGGTTGTAGCAAAGTAGGGGGTGGTCTGTCTTCCCAGGTAACAGAAGACAGGACAAGAGAAAAAGCCTGAAGTTGCACCAGGGGAGGTTTAGATTGGATATTAGGAAAAATTTCTTCACTGACAAGGTAGTCAGGCACTGGAATAGGCTGCTCTATTGATAGTGGCATCACCACTCCTGGAAGTGTTCAAAAGGTGTGTGGATGTGGCACTTTGGGACATGGTGGTGAACATGGTAGTGCTTGGTTACTGGTTAGACTTGGTTGTCTAAGAGGTCTTTTCCAAACTTAATGATTCTATAATTCTATGACCAGAGTTCAGGGATTGAAAAATACCCACCAAGATGCACATATCACAAATTTGCACAGAAAAGCCAAAAAACCCCAGAAAAAGCCATTACAACAACCAGACTCCCAGCTGACCCATAAGCGATGGCTTCCTAAGNGCAAGGGCAAACTTCACTGCTCTCTTGTAACTACCTGAAAGGTTGTAGCAAAGTAGGGGGTGGTCTGTCTTCCCAGGTAACAGAAGACAGGACAAGAGAAAAAGCCTGAAGTTGCACCAGGGGAGGTTTAGATTGGATATTAGGAAAAATTTCTTCACTGACAAGGTAGTCAGGCACTGGAATAGGCTGCTCTATTGATAGTGGCATCACCACTCCTGGAAGTGTTCAAAAGGTGTGTGGATGTGGCACTTTGGGACATGGTGGTGAACATGGTAGTGCTTGGTTACTGGTTAGACTTGGTTGTCTAAGAGGTCTTTTCCAAACTTAATGATTCTATAATTCTATGACCAGAGTTCAGGGATTGAAAAATACCCACCAAGATGCACATATCACAAATTTGCACAGAAAAGCCAAAAAACCCCAGAAAAAGCCATTACAACAACCAGACTCCCAGCTGACCCATAAGCGATGGCTTCCTAAGCCGTCCTACTGCAGTGGTTCTTCATGAGGGCTTCCAGAGCCTTTGCTTTTTCATGCACTTAGTCTGCCAGATGGCATGTGAGAAATAATATGGTGCTTATTAAGGGAATGTGTGCTCTCTGGAACTTGAAAAAAGCTTCAGCTGGGTTACAGCCCATTTCTGGGTCTGACACACAATTTCAATGGAAAAAAAATTAAGTGTTATTCCAAGTATCCATGTAAAGAAGACCTGAAAGGGAAAGGTTCTCTGAGAGAAAATAATTTTAAATGACACTTGAAGTGGAGTGGACACACTGAAGTGGAGCATCTTCAATTCAAAGCCTGTTTCTTCTACTACACATACATTAAGGAAGCTAACAAGACCACTTCCAGTAAGTCAGTACCCTTCCATTCTGCTTAATTCTATTTGTACTCCAAAGAAATAAAACAACAGGAGTGTGGAAATGAGGTCTAGAGGCTCCCATGGTGTGTAGAACAGTGCAGAAGAAAATTCTTAAGGGAAAGCCAGGGAAGTCATCCCCCAGACCAAAGACAAAGACTTGTTTGGAGCCTCTTCTCCTAAGGTTCCCTTTTGCTAAAGAATAAAAATTAAAGTAGAATCAGAAAATGAAGAAATGTGAACTGGGAATGTCAGCCCCAAGGAAATTGTGAAATCCAAGGTGCAACTTCCCACATTTTGGAAGACTTTTAATACATTTCAGGACAAAAAAGTGCATGTGAAAATACGAGCCTAGCTGGTATTTATCTTGGACTCAATGCTAAAATAACTTGCCAGTAGCAAATTCCATACACTGCAACCACAGTTCTTACTACACACTCGCGTGTTTCCCATCATACACACTCACACACACAGACACACACACATTGCATAGAAAAACATTCAAAAGGCCAGCATCAACATTATAAAAAAATATCCCCCAAAGCAAGTTATCACCTCACCTCTGAATAGGAACACTGGGCTCTTATGCTCATGCAGGCACAGCCAAACCTCTCTTGTCCATCAGAATGACACCCCTCGTCATTTTACATGAATTTCAAACACACCTTTTAAAGAAATTTTTGTGAGTCCTCCTACATGGGCTCAGGTGTAGTTCTCTCTATTTCTCTTTCTGTTTCCTTTACTTTCTCCTGTATAGCTCGCAAGCCTATTTGCTTCTCTGTGTTTCAGCATCCCTTCACCCTCCATCTACCAAGGCAAACAAACCAGCACCACTGCATCTGTGTGTACTACTGCATGCAGAATATCCAAGTTCCATGTTGCCAAGCTGAAATGAACCTCATTAGTAGTAAAACTCACTTTCCTAAATGTATTTTTTATCAGTTACAGCACTCAAATCCAATTTCTGATTTAATTTTTCCAGCTTGAATAGTCCTAGTTATTTACCATGATTGTAAAGCAAAGGATTTAACTATTCAAAGGATCAGAGACCATGTCTCTTTTTATTAGGAGAATCTTGGGCTTTCTCTATTAGAAATTTTTCTGCTAAGCGTGTCCAATAAAAACAGCTTTCCAAAATGTAAACTCTCCACTAGACTAATGCATAATCTGAATCATAAAATAATTAGTGAAACATACACAAAACAGAAGGTAAACAAAATGGAAGAAATGCAGGTCATAATTTCCCAGGGGATATGCTCTGAAATCTTCTTACAGAGATTTATTTTTTGGGATTCCTCAGGCTTGCCCAACCCCAAAACAAAACTGTAATATCTTACTGATGCACAAGAGATCTTGTGTTTCTGAATTAGCTCTTTTCATTGGCTTTTTGAAACAATTCAAACTGCATCTCAGGTATTTGTGGGCAGAGCTCCACTCACTAGCTAACCACGAGCCATTCTGGATTCCATGCTGACATACCTGTGAGGAGGTACAAGGGGGAAAGCAAGGAAGAGGAAGGCCAAAGAGAGGAAGAGATGTTGCAGTTGTGAGTAAAATAATATTTTCATTAAAAGGAACCCCACCTCAACTATTGCCCTACATAGATCCATTTCCACAGAGGTAATGCTGCAGTGATTTCCTTAACTTAAAAAGTTTTCTCAGATTTAAACAGAAGAAAAATTAAAAGGTGATAAATTAATACAGAATGGAAAAACCAGAACACAGTTATAAAATGTGACAATAATAAGGGATAGTCTGGTGATAATGGCAGTGGTCTAGAGGCCTAGGTTTATGCTTCACAAGGCTATCCCAGCATAGCTCTTCTGTGCATCTCAGATGAGTGTGAGACAGGTCCCTTCCACAAACAAAATCAGCTGCTTGCTGTTTCTCCTTGTGCAACTTTCTGCTTCAGATGTAGCTCAAAAAGGCTCCTGCAGCCTGTGAATCCCTTCATGGAGTCCCAGAGTACCACTGACTCAATTAAAATTACAGTCTAAAGGAAAAAAAACCCTGCATTTTTTTGACTTTATTCTCAGCTACAAGAATGAGCTGAAGCCTCAGTAGTCAGAAATCTCTGTACCTCAACAGCAGCAGAGGACACTTCCGTAGGGGTGATCCATCATGTCCAAGTTATATACTGTAGATTAAAGAAAGGGTATGAACAGCATAACCAGGATCACGCTTTTCACTGTACAGTGGGCCAAACCATTAAAGATTAATACAAAGTTAGATTTGCAGATATATCTATGAGTAATTCCACTAATGACAATTTAAAAGCAGTATTTTCCTAAAGATCTTAAATGCCTTTGCTGACTCATGGCTTATTCCCCTCGGATTTTTCAGGAATTTCCATGCTTCATGGATACTTATTTAAATAATGAAATGTTCAGATGTTCAGAATAGCATAGCATGGCACAACATAGAACAGAATAAAATAGACTGTTTGAGTTGGCAGGGACCTACAATGATCATCTAGTTCCATTGCCTGACCAGAAAAACTAAATCCTATCATTAAGGATATTATCCTTTTTAAATTGCTGACAGACACAGGGCATTGAGAAGCTCTCTAGGAATCCTGTGCCATTGTTTGGCTACCCATTCAAGGAAAGAAAGTCTTCTGAATGTCAGGTCTGAACTTTCATATTGTGGGATCTCCAGAAACACCCCATAGCTTGCAGCCAAGCCCCCANACTTTCTGCCTGGGAGAAAAGGCTGAATCCCACCCAGCTGCACCATCCTTTCAGGCCATTGTGGAGAGCTGCAAGGTCTCTTCTTGAGCCTCCTTTACTTCAGGCTAAGCAAACCCAGCTTTTCCCTCAGCTGCTCCTCACAGGACTTGTGCTCCAGGCCCTTCACCAGCTCTCTTGCCCTTCTCTGGACATGCTCCAGCACCTCAATGTCCTTCTTACAGTAACGGGCCCAGAACGGAACACAGCCTTCAAGGTACAGCCTTACCAATGCCCAGCACAGGGCATTGCCCTGGTCCTGCTGGCCACACCATTGCTGATACAGGCCAGGATGCCCTTGACCTTCTTGGCCACCCTGGCTACACTGCTGGATCATGTTCAATACCCCCAGGTCCTTTTCCACTGGGCAGTTTCCCAGCCACTCTTCACCAAGCNGAGGAGCCCTGGGGAGCACAGAGGAGAAGAGCTTTTCTGTGAGGTTCGCCGCCAGCAAATTGTGCTGGTGGACATCCTGCAGAGAGCCGTGCAATGGGGAGGGTAGTGGGGTGGTGGTGGTGGGTGTGGGGGAGCTGAAGAGTCACAGAATCACCAGATCATTTAGGTTGAAACAGACCCTGAGATCACTGTGTCTANTCCCAGCCACTCTTCACCAAGCCTGAAGCACTGCATGGAGTTGTGGCTGAAGTGCAGGACCCAGCATTTTGCTGTGTTGAAGCTCATGCAATTGGCTTTAGCCCGTCCAAAACTCTTTGCAGAGCCTTCTGACCCGCCAGGAAACTGACCTGGTGGGTCAGTTCCACCCAACTTGTTGTCATCTGGGAACTGACTCAGAGGGCACTTCATCCCCTCATCCAGGTCATTAATAAAGAACCCCACTAGACACCAGGCCACCAACCAGATGTGCTACACAAGGTGTGTGATACTGTACTATAATATCTGCCCTAAGCCTTTACAGTCATTTAAAGTTTTACCTGTTAGCCTTCTAAAATGTTGCAAGATGCTACTGAAGCATATTATATTGACTAACAAAGTAAATACTCTCAAGTTAAAATGAATAGCCTACTTAAAATGGTTGCATAATCCTGAAAGAGGGTTTGAAGTCTCTTACTGCAAATACTAGTCATTTGGGATGAAGGTTGTGAGCTTCCTATTTACTCTCAATATTATACTGAAATAAGGTGGTCAAATATTTTACTTTATTAGTTTTAATAACGGAAAAAATATCAGTTTCTTTGTTTAATGAGAAGTAATAACCTACTTGTCTCACAGGTAAACTATAATTATTGATGGTTCATATGTTGGTAACTAGGAAAAGGCATTTTAACCTCAAGATTATTAGTTTAAATTTGGATGTCTCAAGGGCTATTTGTCATCCATGTTTGGCGACTTACAGAGTTATACATACTGTCAGCAAAGCCAGCTTAGTGCAGGAGCAGCACTCTATCATGGCAGGCTCTCCTAAAAGAAGCTCTCCACTTACATATCCTGCTGAGATCTGACAGACCATAGAGGTACAACCTCTTGTCTTCCAGACAATACACAACATCTGTCACCAGGTAAAGAAAAAGCAAATATTTCCCTTCGTCAGAATTACAAAATCTGGAAAAAAGAAGCATGATAGTGTTATTCCTTTGAGTTCTTAGTCACCAAGAAATTCCTGTTAAGTGCCTTCCCTTTCTCCTCTCTTTCAAAAGGCTAGGCAGACATGCCTTCCTACAAATCTCTTCCCCAAGACAAACTTCAGATGAAAAAATCCACGGGTGCTAACCTTGACTCAACCTGTAGTATAATCAGTTTTACCTAGGTGTTGAAATAAATTTATAATATCATTTTGGGTCTCCTAAATCAAATGATGGAGCTCTCCCTCTTCCAGAGCACCCAGAGTCTGTCATTTCTGCCACAAACCGATTTTCAATTATTTCAAATATTTCAGTTATCCTTCCCTCCTCAACAGATCGGCAAATGCACCTGATTCACACACCCATAAGTGAAGTCTATACCCTTTTCAACTGAGGCAGAGCCCTTCTTGCCTGGGAAGCAGTTTCCAACCTCCAGCTTCCAATCTCTTTGCTTCTCAGCTTCTGTGGCTTAGGACCTTGCTCCCCAGCAGGTTTCATGGGGCTTGTGGTGTGTTAGGCTGCTAGGGACCTGCAAAGCAGGATCCATTGCAAAGATTTGAGCTCAAGGGATGGAAAGACTGGACAGAAAAGCCACATTTTTTGTGCTCCATTGTGCAAAAGTTTGTATCCACTGTGCACACTTGACATCCTAACTCATCTAGGTGACTCATAGATCCAGCAACTCTTAACTGGCAGCTTGAGTTAAGCCTGAAGAAGGGCCTGTGAGAATGCCTGGATTAGCGAAACAGACTAAAACACAAGCTGCCTTGTGCTCTGCGCATCTTTAACCCTAAATACAACCTTCTCCATTGCAGCCTTACCTTGCACCAATGGCAAGCACCAATGGCTGCTGTGGCAGCTGAAACAGTAGTGACACATCCAATTACAGCTGGTAAAATGAAAGTGAAAATGTTCATAAGGAAAGCTGTGGTAGGGTGATGAGTGGCCTTGATGACACTGCAGACAATCAAGTATTTGAGCGAGAGATTTCTTTTACTTACATAGTGTCTATAGGGGCAAAATTATTTCTGCAGTATCAAATACGCCAGCATATACATTAAACCTTTTTTTTTCTTTTGTCAAAGCAGAGTACTGCTTTTTTTTTGGTTTTTTTTTTTCCCCTTAATTAGCTGAAATTAACCAGGGAAAGTTAAACTGGGTGTGTATTTTTTCAAGCCACTCAAGCTAGGTATTGCAGTTTCCTGGCATGCACCCATGCACCCTATTCTAGCAATAAGATTCAACATGTCTGCAGCAAAAAAGACAAGAATGATTAAATGGAGTTGGAAAGTAGTAATTGTTCTCATTGCTTGAAGCAGACATTAAAAATAATTACAATTTGGCAGTGGTATATTCAGATATAAACAGTCAGTGTCTCAATTACTCATTGGGAATAAAAGTTAACAAAAATGAAACACCTGTTCATACATCAGTGCTGCTGCAGTTTAGCAGCATGCAGCATTCCTGAAGCTGTTAAATACATGCATTATGCCAACAAAAATTTGGCCATATGTTTACTTAAGGCCTGAATAAATATGGCCAATCTCTGGCAAAAATCAGATCAAGTTCTTACCTGAGGTTAATCAGACTGACAGCAAAATGATAAGAAACCTAAACAAGACAATATCATGTAAATAGCTATTGTTGATGTTAAACAGAGTGTTTAAAGAAAAAAATTCCTATGTTCTGATGGACAGAATGTATTGATTTATTTACATGGTTTCCAGCTGTGTGAATGGAGCTGCTGAGACCCATGGATGGCTGCGACATAAAAGATGAAGTGAGTAAGTTGAGCTAAAGCAAGGCCTAGGTGAGCACTATTCTCATGGGCTGTATGCACAAAAGCCAAATCTGCAACCTGACTCAGGCTGGCTAATCCTGAGAGTGTGAAGGAGTATTTTGAGTAGCAAAAACATATGTGTGGAAGTTTTGCTGTTCAAGTCCTTTAACTCTGCTTTTCTCTTTTGTGGTTAAACTTCCAGAAAACATAAAATAGAAAATTTTATTTGTATTTCCTCTGGCCATGGAAAGTAAAGGCTGAATTATAAATTATCTCAAGACATGTTTGGGCTTTTTCCTTATGAGAAGTTTAGAAGACTCATGTGAAAAAACCATCTAAGGGCTATAGGATAAAGGACAGGACAACTGGCTCTGTGGCACTTTGAAGGATGCTCGGCAGAGTGTCTGCACAGGAGAAGCCACACTGCAGGGTTTACGATGCAAATGACTTCAGACCGATGTTGCTACTTACACTGATCTCTGTTGCCCACTGTAGCTTCTCCTCCCTGCCAAGTGCGGCTCATGCACCTTGGCTGGCAAGCAGCAACATGCCTCCTGGAGGGAATTTTGTCGGGTCTCCCTTCTTATGGAGGGCTGTAGTTTTCAGAACTCAGAACACAATAATTTTTTCTTCCACAAAGTGGAAACACCAGACTGATTCTGTTATCCAATTTAGGGAGCAACTGCAGAAATAGGAAAAAGACAAAGAATTTCCTCCCACACCTAAGAAGAAACAACCTTTATATCAAGTGCTTTAGCCAACAGTTTGAAGTTGCTTCGTTCAGAGTGCAAATGACACATATAACCCAGTCCTAAACCTGTCCCCCAATCTGCAACAAAGGTAACAGAATCCACAGACAAGGACCAGCATGCTACCCTTTAGACAGAGTAGCAAATGGCTCCTGCTCCAAAATGGGCAAATCTGAATATCCCATACATCCCAAATACTGAAAGATCTCAGATTCATGTTTCCAATCATAATGGTTGCACCTGAAGAGATAACCAGCAGTAAATAAAGAAGCATTCCATAAACAACCAAATACATTACCAGTAAGTTATAATATTTTTTTTATTCATGTTAGAATTTCTATCAGTGTTTGAACATTAATATTTAGAGAGTTTGTACAATTTCCATTCAAAGCTTAAAATGAGAACCACACTAGATCACAAATGGTAACTAAAACACAGTTCAGAATTGTATGAGTATTCACACTCTCTTTCTCTCTTAACACTGTTAAACACTTTGTTTTCTCCAGGGGATTTACAAGGAAAAGTGTGCACTGTAATTGTATCTCAGCAGTGTTCCAAAACATAATGGTATCATCATTACATATAAACTCTTTAAAAATATACTTCTGTCAAAAGACTTGATGACTACTATGTACACTACAAAAATAAATTTTCATATAAATAAATTATATGGCATAATTTTATCTTTGTAACTGAAATGACACAAACCCACTCCTACCAAACAGGCAGGCAATGAGACCCAGTTTGAATATTCTTTTTTCCTTTTAACTCCTTACACTAAAAGCTACAACAAGTCCATAATGTAAATGTTATATACTCTTTCCTATTTAACATTAGTAAGCACTCTATACAAATAAAAATCCATTAAACAGTAAAAACATAACTGTAATAGTGTTTCCAATAGAAATAAAATCCCTGCATTTTGTTTGTTATAAACTGGCATGACAAATACTGTAAGAAAAACATTCTTATGGTACAAAAATATAAATAACACCCATGATTAAAAAAGTTAAAAAACAAAACCAAAACAAAATAAATGTTGCCAGCCACTGTGTTCCCCCTTTGCCAATGTGACTATCGAAGAAGAAGGTCTACATTGTGCATGAAGCAGCAGACAGCTAACCCACACACAAGCACGCAGGAAAACTTGGGCAGGGGCAGGTGGGACACACTGCAGCTTGCCCTGGGCCCCTTCCCTCCTGAGGAAGAGCAGGAAGCAAGACAGCCTGCGGCACAAAATGGTGCCAGTGGGAGCCCTGGCAACCTCTGACACGTGAGCACACAAGCTTGGTGGTTGACGGCAGCTTCCAATTAGTATCATACAGTTTTGTTGCAGAGTTTGTATGATCTGAGGTCACTATGCTGCTAGTGCTAAATTGGGGCCCCACGTCTTTTTGTCATCAAGAGTTTCCATGTCAGACAGTGAGCTGGACCAGTAGGCAGTTGTGACACTAACCCTTGGTGCGCACTGACACAGTAGCTTATGTATCTCGGGAACACCAGGCTCTTGCCACTTGCCACCTGCTCTTCGAGCGTTCACATTGGAGATCTGTAAACAAGTGCCTCATATCAAAGTGTTTTCAAGTGAGCAAAAAAGGTATGGAAATTTGTGCATTCTAATTATCCCCATTTGTTTTGCTGGCAAGGTCTGTGGGCAAAGATAGACTCCCTGAAGCCACTGGAGAAAAACACTTTCCCATCAAAGAATTGGCCACTGCTGTTCAGGTATTTATAAGGAAAAGCCCCACCACTGCTGTGTTTAGAAACTGAATATTGGTTGTGTTTGGCTCTGAATACAAAACTGAACATCCACCTGCTCTATAAAACAGCTTGGTGGAGGGCAGAAAAAAAGATGAAAAAAGAAGACAGGGATAATGAAAACTTGTGTTGCATTATTTCAAATTAAGGATCTTTGTTCCTAGGGTTTGTTTCCAACTGGAACACAGATTGTAGTGTTTTTCCAGACCCTTCACCTGCAGCAATCCCCTTTTAGTTTAAAAATAATAGTACAAAAAGCTAAATTAGTTTCGCAAAGAGATCCCAGTTTAGCTGTTATAATTAAAAGTGCCAATGCAGCATGGGAAAACACAAACAATAGAGAAAAGAACTACTCAGGCCTTACATGTCATTACCATCCTGGCCCACCAGAAAGTCATTTATATTTAAGAAGTGAATATACTTTTTTTTTTATTCCTTCCATTTGATTTTTATCACTTACTATTAACTCCTTCCTGCCATGAAAATAAGGCGACCAAAGATGCTTTCAATGCTGTAATGACTTTCAATGCTAAGCTGTGGCTCACCATCAAACAATTAATTATCCAGCTCTAATGCCATTCACAATAAACAGTATCAAAATAAGGCAGATGCTCATTGTATTTCTACAACCACCAGCACCTCTCAATATCCAGCACCTTTGGAAATGAAAAAGTAATGGTTATAGTGCTTGCACTTACCTGACACGTTTTGCAAGGGAAAAAAAAATCAAAGCACTATATGAACAGTAATTAAGTAATTAATTACTTAATTACTTAATTAAGTAATTAATTACCTACCTGGGAGGTAGGTAAGTGTAGTTATAACCATTTTGCAGAATTAGAAACTGAGGCATGGGGCAGTTAAGTGACTTGACCAAAGTCATGTGAACCAAGTCATTAATGGTTTGAGAACCAAAACATAATTCCAAACCTCAACGCCCTGTCTTTTCTAGTATTTTAGTTGGGCCTTTGATGATGGCAGTCTGTAGCTGTATATATTGGTAAACAACAATAGAGTTTTCACTAGTGCCCACTAACAGGGAAAACCAGATTCGCAACAGCATCAGTGGGTTTGTAAGCCCACCAAGTGTTAACATACAGTAAAAGAGAAACTACAGTACATCAGGAACATACACACAAAAGCATGCACATTTCCAGATGCACACTTGGACACATACAGCCAAACAAAACCTGCACATAGCTAACTCTATTTAAGCCTCCCAGATTAACTTGCTTTTCTTCATATTTGCTTATTTTAAAAATTACCACGCATAGCGTGTTTGAAAGTTAACAGTAAAATTTCATACTACCACAGGGTTGTGATACGCAAATTTAAAATATTTTAAACAGACATGTACCTTTAAAAAATCCTATTACATAAGCAATATTTGCATAGAATTATACAAGTAAATTATAAAATATTTAAGCAGCAGCAACTTATGCTGAAATTTAGAACTAGATTAAGCTTAGTTGTGGCACAGATATCAATGTACAAAAAGTACAAAGACCACACAATATTGTCCCCATTCTATTGCCCAAAGGCAAATTACTCCAGATTATACTACTTTACATTGTTCTTTCGTATATTACATATGTATACATCTTTTAAATACTTAAAAGAAATATTTAACAAAATAATACAAAAGGTTACAGTAACAGTGAACTGTTGTCCTGATGCAGCATGTCCTTTTCTACCACTTCAAGCAGTTCTTCTCTTCAAGCAGTTCTGGAATACAGTTTTCCATCTTTGGCCTCTTCTTTGCTTCACTTATTACCCTGTACAAATAAGGAGAGGAAAAAAAAAAGGACACATTCACTAAATGTCAAGAAAAACAAACAAATTCAACTAAGCAAACTAACTTCATGGTTCTTGTGGTTAGAGTTAGTAGTCAGGAAATGCTGGCTCTGCTTTCATCTCAGTCATTAATTTCCTGGTGAAGAAATACTGACACCGATTTTAAAAAGGTAGATGCTTTAATTTCTAAGTTCCCGGTTTTAGATACCTGTGACAAATTTAGTCAAAACCAATGAACAGCTGAAGGAGAAGTATGCTATACTGAATACTGAGCTTACTTAAGAGCCTCATATTACCATGCACTTCAGCTTGAAAAAGCTAAGCCCAAGTATTTCCTTATTCTATGGATAGTATTATTTGTCATACTTCTAGACTGCAAGGCTAAAAGCATTCATGTCTGTTTATGCTTTGGGATGTTTGGAGAGATATTTTATAATTCAAAAAATGTGTTCATTTTGAATTATCATAAAAATTTCCATCAAAACTCTGTGTGTGTGCATACACCTGTATGCATGTGTACGTGCAGAATATTCTAGAATCAAAATAAAATAACTTGCTCTCTTCAAACTGGTGTCTGTCACTAAAAAGCTCAGATAAACAAAGAGAAAAAACAGGAATCCACAGATAAGTAACTATTCTAACACCTTTTTTCCCTGCAAGAGAAGAGCATTGTAAAAATAGTGAGAAATAGTTTTTCAGGTAAGACCCCCCAAGAAGTTTTCAGTGTAAAAACTCAATGGGCAGCTCCATCCTGTGCAAACCTGCAATAGTCACTGCAGCTGCCTCTGGCAAGGCTCAGACAGCTCTAGTGTACCGGGTCACTGAAGGCCCCCACAAAGAGCAGGGGACACTCTGTTGCGCAGCAGTGCACTAGGCATTATAGGACTTCCCACTTTCCACTTGGCTCATCTTCCAGAGAGATTCGGTCCTCATTATGGGCTTTAAATTCTTTCACAAACTATTTTATTCAAGAGATGACAAGTCCTGAAGTAGCTGACAAATTTACACTCTCCTAGCCAATGCCTTTTTTCTACGTTTAGAGCACGCCTGATTCAGGGATCAGAAGATGGGACTTACGCAATGGTAAATGCAGTCACACAGCTTTGAAGATGTTATCCAACATCTCTGCTTTATTTTCCTCATCTGGTAAACTGGGATTGTATGATGAAATTATCCATTTTGTAAGGCTCTTTGAAGTAGTTCATATCTGAATGTGTTATGATGCCCCAGTGTTGGAGAGCACTATCCTAGCCAACCTCACATCTAGTGCAAAATGTACTATACTCATAGTTAGCAAATTTAAGGTGATCAATGAGATCTGTAAGTAGTGCTATCTATGAAAAGTTACCTCTGAGAAACTCTATTTTTCCTCTTTCTTTTGATCACACCATCGTCTGACACAACCCAAAGCTTGCAGTTACATGGGATGGACCTACCTTATTGCGAGCTGTTGCCAGGTATCCTTTCCTCACATTCAACATCTTGCAGTTCTATAACCTCTACTTTAGAATTTCTCCTTTCGCATCGTACGTTGAAAGGCACGTGGGGGTCCTCAAATGGCGCACGGCCAGCTTCATGGTGTCCCTCGTAGGATGGAAAGCTCGCTCCCCGAGAGCTGTGGCTGTGCAGGGCAGGGTGGACAGCAACAGTGACTGAGGCCGAGGCGGTCACAGTAGTGATAGGCTGGCAGTAGGCTGCTCCTGCGGCACCCGCGGCCCCAAACGCTGGGCTCCTCACACTGTGGGAATGCGCCCTGTGGCCCAAGCGATCCCTGTTGCTGGGTCCCTCCGTAGAAATTTCAAAAGCGTCCCTGCGAGGGCGGTAAGGAGGTGGTCGCCGCGCTTCCCTCGCCTCCCTTTTGGGCTGTCTGCCCTGATGCCACGGCTGCTGCGTGCTGGGCTCTGGATTTGATTGCAGCCTAGGGCTTGGCTGATGCCTTGCTTCCGGCTGAACCACCTGAGAGAGACACGCACGGTTACGCCTCTGACAAAGCAAAGCAAACAAATACTATGCTTGCTTATATTTTATGCTGAGAATAATTATAATAATGCTCTGACTCTACAAAGGGAAGTAGAATCTGATAATTGATTTTTCCATGGTTTTTGTCTGAAGTTATTAAAACCTGGAAAGCATATCTTCAGAAAAATGCAGGATGACAGCTGAAAACATTGTTGTAAGCTTCCTACATGCTGGTCCATCTTTTCAAAGGGATGGGTGACAAGCACTTGATCTTAACTCAACAAGCAGAATTGCAGGCATTTGGAAAAGGCTATTCCATGCAGGGAACATACACAGGATGTTAGTAGGGTAGTTTGTATAGACTGTAGGAATCTGTTTTCTGATTTCCATAAAGAGCGTGAAGCACAGCAGCTACATCAGTCAATAAACCGTGACCAACTTCAAATGTGGCTGTGCTTGTACCTATTTCTAGGCCTCTGCTGAACAAAACCAGATCCACATTGCAGCTCAGCATGCAACATCAGCAGGGGTAGGAGACAGAGCTTTTTCACTTTCCTTTGAAATCACAATTATGCCAACCCAGTAGCAAGATGCAACAAGGCCCAAGATTTGGTACAACACTTAAACTACTTTCTTCTGGCCCTAATCTTTCTCCCCAAAATGTGCTGTCACAGAGAGGTATATGATAGCAATCCACAAGGAGCTGTGTGAAAGAGGTTGGGATCTTGTAATCTCTCCTCTCTCTGAAAACAGTCATCAAACAGACTGAGAGCTCTCTCTTGTGGCTGGTGGCAATGGGATGCAATAGCAATTACCCATGCCAAAGGCCCTGCTTTTGTACCACCACTTTACCCCCAGCTCAGTTCTAAAGGAGAGAATGAGGAAAACCTTCACTCCCTGCTAACATGTTTTGGCACAAAGTTACAAAGCACAATCAGTCAGAAAGAGTTTTCCATGAAAATCAATAGATTTAAAAAAAAAAAAACCCAAAAAACAAAACACACCAAAAAACTTCTCCTTGCCCTCCCGCTAGTCCATATGAAAGCTACTTACAGTGGACCTTGCGAAGAGAGGATTCTCAGTTGCTTCCACTATTACTTGATGGACTGGTGCCCCAGGGCCTTGTGTGGCCTCATACTGATGCAGCTCTTCACTGATGCCGGACACTGTGGTTTGAGAGCTGTACTCAGAATCAGAGGAATCCGAAGCGTTATTTGTGAGTCCAGGTGGCAGTGCAAACCTCACGGTACCGGGGGGTGGCTCAGGAGATGGTGTGGGCAATCTGTCCTGTCCGTTGGCGGGAGAAACCTGATGACAGCAACGCTACCGGTTACATTCAGCTAGGTTTACCCTTTTAATCACTAGTGCTTGACACAAACAATGTTCTGCCAGATACTCCTTGTCATTCCACAGCAACCTTAGCAGCAGTTTTCTGATGAACATAGGTAGTGAAAAAAATTAATGGAAGTATAAAAGACATGACCTCCATCTGCAGATATGTATGTAAACAGGACTACATAGATTCTTCTGGGTATCATTGCCTCAGGAGGAGCATGTATGTGTGCATGTGCATGCACTTGCACTTGTAAAAATAAAAATAAAAATAATATGTGGGCTCCCCTCCTCTTTAAGAAAGCTTTTGCAGTGATTTTATAAAATCACCTCAGTGGGTTGGGACCATGTTAGTCGGTGTCTATTTGCACAGAGAGATGGATAAACACATAATATATAACAATAGCAATATATAACACACACATACACATTGTTTGAGTAAGAGACAATTCATGCATACTGTTAGGAATTAATAGATTACACATTGTGGTCAAAACTGTTTTACTAATATTAAAAGAACCCAGACACTTCTGAAATACACCAGTGCTGTATACATACCTTGTGTTTTATTCTTGTGCACACACATATATACATTTGAAGCATAGCACATTGATTCTATTGACATGGGATAAAGATAAGCCCATGTAACACAGTAATTGTATTAACTACAGAATAGGTAATAAATGATCAACCACCAAATACAAAGTTGGTATCTGTGAATCCTGGAGTCTGGACTTGGACTTTGTACTGTAAAGTCATCAACGTCTATGTGAAGCCTTCCCCACATCAAAAATGCTACCTGAGGCAGGAGAATGCCACAGGGAGAGGTGATGGGGCAGTGGGGACCTTCTGGCAGACCAATCATGGTTATCAAGGTGTGGTCTGTGGACCACCACTGTGTGTGTTAGTCAACACATGCCTTCCTGGTGGTCTGCTCAGTTAAACACTTTGAGGCATGCAATGTAGTCAGTGAGGTAGGCAAGGAGAAGGTATGTGTATAAAACAAACTATCTTTTGCAAAATATTCACGGAAATCCTTATTTTACAAACTTCTTTGCTTATCACATTATACTAGTAGTATGAATAACACTATCAGGTTTGCTTATTGCAACCTCTAAAACAAGAGGTTTATTTTAAAAACCTTTTAAAATAGAATAGTATCAACTATGTAACAAACAGCACTTTTAATAAAAAATTATAAAAAAGCCTGAGAGCGAGAAACTTAATCCAGGAAAATTTAAAAAATACTTTCTAAAAATAGGGGGTGATTGAAGGGGACAGTGGTGCAGACATAGTATTATTTTTTCTGTTCACCATTAATTTTACTGACCTCTGGGTATGGTCCAAAGAATGAGAGAAGAACTGGAAGCAGCACCAATCCATTGAGAACTCCAAGAATGGTTAGGATTGCCAAAACAGCAAAGAAATACCTGAAGTACAGTTTAAATGGTTTGGGGGAGAGAACAGCCACTGTTAGAAACAAGGGATTACAAATTACTCCTACATATGTTAAAATAATACAGATACTAAATTAACTCTAACATATTACTAACATCAAAGGAAACAATTATATCACTTTCCATAAAAGATATAGGGGTTTTTACCTTTTGAATTAGAGAAGCTACATTCCCCAGAGTGTTAGTTGAGAAAGGAAAGAAAAAAATTACATTTGTTAATTTCCCAGAATCTGGAAGCATGTAATGTTATTTATGAATGTGTTACACAAACACAAAAATATGGAATGTGCAGGGAATGGCTGAATGGATTGAAAGCACAAATACAATGAAAAGGGGCCCCCATTAATGAAAACCCAGCAGAAGCAAACAAATGAAGTGAAGGGTGTAGAATTTAAACAGTTTAGTGCAGAAGGAAAAGAAGCCCTCTTCTCCCAGCAGCTAATCCACTGTGAAATGCTTCTGCAACTTACAGCAGAATGTCTAATTAAATCTACAGTATATCAGGTAAGGGTTTTCCTTGCTGTTCATTAATCAAACTTAACGCCTAGAATTCTGTGAGTTCCAGTTTTACCAAATAGCTTGAATTGCAACTCTTTTACAACACAGGAACCCGCTTTCTGCAAAGAAAATGCCCATTCTATAGTAAGCTTCAGCATTGTACTGAGTAAGAGCGCTCCACAATGGCAGAGCTGCATTGCAGGCTAATCTTTTGTTGAACAATTTAGCATCGCTGAATACTCTTGTTTTGCGTCAGCCAATTCAAACATAAAGGCTGAAATACTATGGAAGAAGAGAAAAGTGCACAAGTAGTTGTCCTTTCCCACCACTGAGGGCTAAGGTCTGGGATCTTTCATGAATACCAAGGTAAACCTGTCAGTAAAAGGAAAGTCTTGCTAGTTGGTATTCGCACAGCTGGGGCTCAGACTAAACGTAAGGCTGCATTGTAACTAATGATTTCAAGGACTCAGTCTTGGTAAATTCCTTGAGGAGAAGGCAAAGAAGAACAGAGGGCAAGTTTGCTACTAATGGGTCTGCTGATTACATTGTCTAGCTGGCAACAAACTTTACTGCCTCCCTCTCCCACATCTGATCAAATATATCAGACTCCTGTAAAACTATAAATATCCTGCTATTGTAAACATTTGGGAATTTCTGATCTGCATTAACAAAAATCAGCAAGCCAATCTACTCTACTAACATAAACCACCAGAACTTTAAACTGGGACACAGATCAACAACAGGCATTAAAAACATTTGCATCTCATCCATCTAATGTTAGAATAAACAGGGGGATTATAGCTTTGACCAGTTGGTGTATACACTGTCTGGTAATTTACTTAATCTTCCACATTGCTGAACTAATCTGTCGCTTTCTGGAAGTTTAGGAACTTCTTTGCCCACCCTAACAATGCTCAGGCTCCCCAGAGTTTATTTTATTATATTTTTTAAACACAGCAAACTAAAGTGAGATTGTGCTATAAAATCAGAAACTGATGGCCAAAAAAAGTAAAATAACATAAGTTGAAAAGTTGAAAGGCTCATTTTATAAACTGAGAGCACATCCAATCCAAATTTGGTGTGAAGGGCTGCTGCAATCTCCCATTTGCTATGACACAAAAATGTGAGCCACAATCTCATCAGTTAAATATGAAAGTAGCACACCAAAAATGTACCTCTGTAATTTTAGGTTAAATCTATCAGTAACCTGTATGTCAAAAAGTTCCAACCCTAACAAATCCAGGTCCTAAAATAATAATTCTATTTCTTCAATACCAATACAATGAAGTAAAAAATAGTGATTTAGAGGGGGGAAATTTTATTCAGGACATGGAGAACCTGGATAGTAATAATCTTCATGCAGGCTTCATGAGATCTAACTGCAAACCGCCTGCTTTCTTCAAATATCTTTCATACATAAACAAAAGGCCTGATGAGATTTAGCAGTCATTCTCTCAGTTCCTGCCCCTGACATTTTGTTGTTCTTGTTGTCAAATGGATGTCAGTTATGTCTAATCATCTATCCAGCTTATGTCTACCTAAGCAGTTAAACCATCTTTCAGAACATTTTTTATTTGGTCCAGTTCAACCTCAGTTCCATTTTAGGGTTTGGATTATTTTTTGTGTATGTGCTGTAGTTTACCACAAAGAGCCTGTGTTACTTCTAAGATTAGCCACTTTGCAGAGTTCCACAGGTTGTTTGGAATAGAGGAGGATCTGTTTCATTGCACTTCTCAAATTCCCCTCAAGAAAAGACTTGCTTTCCTCTATACTTGAGGAACTCACATTCTTAATTATATTCACAAGAAACAGCCTGCTTTTAGTTCCTAAACAGAAGGGCCTTTTGGCTTTGCTGTACAAAATTTTAGTATGAAGTTCTGTGTTCATATTTATGGTTCCCCAGCTCCCAAGCAGGGCTTTCTCCCCTCCACATCCCCCCACCGCTTTTCCTCATTATGTAAAACCCACATAAGGATAAAAGGGGGAAGGCCCTGAGAGAGTCACTTGCAGCACAGTTGAATGTTTGTAAGTTCACGTGTCCTTTGCATACAAATTCTTGTGCATACAAGAAGTCTGGAGGACCTCAAGGGTAAAGGTCAGATGCAGCTAATACTGGAGAATACAAGATGCTTTGAACTAATTCAAACCCAGAATTAGCAAACTTTCTAAAGAGCGACATTTTTGTGTTCCTTCATGCTAAGTGTCAGATTTTCCTGGAACAGATTTTAATGTCAGCAGTGGAAACACTACCATGTCTAGCAAGTAACAAGGAGTTAATAAAACAGAAGGAAAGCAGGACTATGATGTAAGCATACTTGACACACCATGCATAGTAATAAAATGACAGATTCACTGAAGTGAATAAAAATTAAAAGCCCACTTATTTTTATTTTTGAAAGAAAGTCAAAACACTGAAATGCTTTACCTGACAATAAAATCAAACTCTGATCCTGCAAGCATTAACACGCCAAGCAGAGTGGACACGGCCCCATCCAGCACTGGTGCAAACATGTGTTCTAATGCAAGGACAGCCCTGTGGTTCCTGTCTCCTATGGCAGTTAAAAACGCCTGTAAAACAAAAAAAAAGTCCATTTGCTTAGGCAGATGTATACAACATTCCAAACAGCCTCTCTCCTAGAATACACAATTTCCCATCAGTTAATTACTCCAAACTACAGCTTATTAAAGTCATCTCTGTAGCTGGCTAACCCTTGAGAGAAGGCCTGATCCTGCAGTTATATCACATAGCAGCTGCTGAAGTCACACAACCAGAATAAGCACTGATGACAGAGTCAGACCATAACAATTCTGGAGGCAATGCCTACTTGCAACAGTAGCCTTTTGTCTCTGGATTTGCCTATTTCCACCTGAAAAGAATTCATGTAATGGTGAAAGCACTTCAGGTATGAAAATTGCAGGGCTACTCCTCTCATCTTTGTGGGTTCACGGCTTCCATGACTTTTTTAACATTATAGTTTCACTCAAAAAAAGTTTTTGAAACTTTTAGTACTTCAAGTATAGCAGTTCTATACATACATAATTATCCTAGGAATGGTGCTGAACATGGTAGTGCCAGAGCAACAGTATCACTAGCGAACTGCCTTCATCCCTACAACTCCTTATGAATAAGCTCTATCAAGAACATGCAAATACTGGTGTTTGCCGCAAATTTGTCTACTCTGTGTATGACTTAGTGGTTTAAGAAAACAGGAACCTAGCTGATCTTCTTACTGTGATTTGTAAGGGCTCTCTTTGGTTAATTCCCTACTGGCTATTAAGATACGTGCTGAAGCAGCTATCTTCCTCACAGTCCTGGAATTTAAGTCTCTCTTCTCTACAATTAGGAAAAAACCAAGGTCACAATTCACAAGTAATAGCAGAAAAATGATCCACAAGTGGATTGTGAGTCATTCTTTAACTCAATTAAATTCTGCATTAAAAGCTCTAGCACTGCCTTTTTTGTTTATACAACACTGATTTGACTATTGACATGTTTCAAAGTTTTTCTCTTCAGTGTCAATGTGAGAAAACCAGTATTTTCAGTTTGCTTGGCATTTTACCTTCAGGTACAGGTGACCTGTAAAGTCTGGTAAATTAAATTAGTTTCTACCAATCTAGCAACAACTGTTTTGTCCTTTTTTATTCAATTTTTCCTGTTTTAAATCTTGAAGACTAAGAAGCTGTCATTTCTTTCTTCCTCTTCTACACCATTAGTTTCTAACACTTCCTCAACTGTTCCAAGTCCTAGCAAACTCATTTACCTCCAAAAGTCTATCTGTAGCAGTGGGG
>WBMY01001226.1:97405-127074 GCA_013397315.1 Donacobius atricapilla
TTGTGCGTATATGTCGTTGTGGGGGGGAGTGGGGGGGGGGGGGGGAAGATGTCATCACTTGAAGGATCCAATTGCTCGTCTTTAACCTTACCCTACTTCCACTGTGATTTTTCTCAAAATGATTCTTTTAATTTAGGGGGACTTTATGTGCCCTAACTCTGTACACCATCTAAACCACTAGATACACAGTAGAAAAATACTTTCCTACAGACTGCATGTTTGTGCCCACTATTATTAGCCAATGGCTTCTGAGAAGAAGGTGCAGATTTTACAAATGGAACACTAATTCAAACATGTTTACATTTGAGAAGTCCAGAAATACAAAATGACACAATACCTTATTTTGAAAAATTCCTCTGAAGAATTATCTTTTGCAAGATAGAGAATCTACGTGCAAGGGGCAACAAAAAGCTGTGTAACGCTAATTCAACAACAGTGAGGATTCAGACAAGGATCATGAGAGTATGGACTGAAGCAAGGTGATGTAAGATCTCTGTTTTCCCTATAGAATTGCATCAATCAGACAAAAAGATACCACAGCAAATGTATCCTCTGTATCCTGGGAGTCTGCCTCAATAGTTACAAACTACAGCATCAAGATAACTGTTCCATTGAGACAAACAGAAAGGTACACAAAACTGTGACTATTTTCTTTCTGAAAATCATGTCACTGACAAGAAACTGTAAGGATTTGTGATCTGAACATTGCCATCATTTGATTTTAATATATTTTTTAAATACTTCTCAATTTTACGTACCAAAGCAACATGAACTGTGAATTCCACACCAATGCCAACAGAAGCAATCAGGATAACCACAGGCACGGCACTCAGCTTTATTCCAATTAGACCCATCATGCCAAACAGTTCCACAGTCATCAAAGCCAGCACCACCATCTAGATGATTTCAAATATCTGTTAGTATCTTCTTATATTCCAGACAATGAGAAGAAAGACATTTCAAAATAACATGGTTACCATAGGACATACTCCTCAAAGCCATCCTATATTCCCAAAGACAAGCCACTTTTACTTGTTTCATTTTTCATTTTCCTCAATGGCAATGAATGCTGAATAGCCAGTCTAAATTACACTCTAAGTACCAGTTAAGCCCCAGCTTTGTATTGGTTACAATCCATCAGTGAGCTGAAAAACCATTTGTTCCTCCTTATCATGGATACTCCCAACAGGTACATTTTTGTTTTTCACCCATCTTTCAGACAATCCTTCCAGAAAAAGTATCTTTCAACTACCTGTATTTGAACGCTCTTTTGTAGAACTGGAAATATAAGTGAGGATGTCTAAAGCTCAGAAGAAAGTGAATGCCATAATCAGCTGACGAATCTCAGGTTACAGAGGGCCTCTGAGCTCTTAAGGTGTTTGGGGGGATTGGCATGGACAAAATGAACAGTTAAATATAAGAGGAAGCTTTTATTTTTCTTTCATCTACCTTGTAAAAAAAAACTGAGGAAAAGGGAGGGGAGGAAACCTGGAGAACCAACTTTAAAGGTAGCCAAAGCCAAGGAGGGGAAAACAAATAGACACACTTATAAAAGCAATGGTGGACTCTGAAAATAAATGCCTTTTCCAAAGGAAAAAAGTATGCACTACAATAAATGATTTTATAAGCTAATGAATCAAGCCTAATAACATAAATTGCTTGATAAGGGGCTATGAAAAATATTCTAGACTAAACATTTACCTTTTAACATACCTGTCATATAAACGTACATTACAAAAATTAGTAACTGTTTTATGCTTTTCTACTTCTGGCATTTTATAAACCATACGATAGTTTATGGAATTTAAACATAGGAACATCATCATTCAATTTAACTTGAATGTTTACTGAGAGGCTTATGGTGCCTTTCAGAAAGCATGGAGGAGTATTCTCTGCAGTTTTATGCTCTTTCTCGTTGATGGCTCAGTTACAGGCCTTCCACAGTGCATATCATAGAATGTAAGCATTTCAAGTTTTTTTTCCAGAAAGATTGCATTCAGAAATGGCTGGGAAAATTTATGGACAAGCTAGTCATAAGCAACTCCTGAAAAATAACTGTGTGTAAGAAAAGAAGAGAAGGTATAAAGAATTAGAAATTGTTCTAAATAAAGCTCTTAATTTTCTTCTGTGTCTTTGTTTCTTATGTTAGTGCCCATTTGAGCAAGGGTAAAAGTTTATGTATCTTTCTAAGAAACCTTTAAACCTGCAAAAAAGGTGGTTAGAAAATTAAGGTTATTAAGGTTTGTACCTTCAGCATGAAACCTACCCCCTCAAGTTGAATAAATATATAATGAATGATGCAATATACATACTCCACCAGAGGCCCAGACATAAACAAAACCTTCCCGACTACAGCAAGAGCTATGCTGAAAGGAATTTGACTTCAACAAAGACCCTTATAATAAACTTACAATGATCCCAGCTGTCCAGGGGTTTAAGAGGAAGAGGGCACACACCAGAAACGTGCAAGCTAAAACCACACTAATGGATAAGAGGAGCCAGTGACGAAGTCCAATGTACTGCTCCCAGAACAGAAATGGGTAACCATTTGGGTAGCTGGAGATCCCCAGGCTGGTGTAGTTATTACAGATAGCTCTCACTTTCTCAATAGCTTCCACAAAGTCAGAAGTTTCTTGCAATCCATTGAGGTAGAAAGGAAACTGAGCATATTCTATGGGCTCAGCTGCTGGAACTAGGAAAATGATAGCAGTGTTAAAATGCGTTTTTGGGAAGAAGATGATATACAGAGACCACAGTTAGCAAAACGTTTTCACAGCAAGATGCATAAAAGGTGGCAAATTTAAATTCTACTTGTTTGGAATGAATTATACTTTTAAAACTCTCTAATAAATAGAAACTGGAAACAGTACTTGAGATTACACTATTTTATCGTGCAGTGTTATGGGATGAACACAGCCTACACCAGGTTTCCTAACAGCTACATATATAATTTAACAGTTATCTTTCAATCCATGTATTTCATCCTGATCATTGTTATAGTGCTTTTTACTGAATTCCATGGTTAAAAATCCCTAACATAAGAGTAGACAATCACATAATTTAAAAATTTTATCCCAATGCTCCTCTTTTTTGCAGTTTCTTTGAAATCAAAGGTCATTTCCCTGAGATTAACTGAGACCCACTGACACAAAACTAGGGAAAACTTAGGCTTGAGCAGGTTGGGGTTTTTTTAAGATTTCCATCGAATATTTGGAAATTCAGATGCAGAAATCCATATTCCGATGGAAATTACTAGAGGAAAAGCCCCCCATAATATAAAAATAATGGCTTGCTGAGGAAATACATAACATTTATCCTTGAATAATGTGACAAACCAACACTCTCCATTCTTCTTTCTGAGTGTAATGCAAGGTCCACTCTATGACTAGAAAAGAATAGGCTTCTACAACAAGCTTTTGGTTACTGCCATTGTATGCTCCAAACCCTGCAGTTTCATTCAGTTGACTTGCTTAACATGATTTGCCCTATTATAATCTCAACTATAAATTTTCATTAAGACAAAACTTGGCTGACTGCCACAAAGCTCTAGAGTTTGGATACACTGAGGCATGGTTATCCAACCACATTTTCAAGTGCATCAGTTGTCCCCTATATTCCCTCTCCCCTTCCCTACTGGTGTCCAACTAGCAATCCTCCCAATGAATTGAAAGCTGAAGCAAAGCCAGGGGGTACTGGTGCCAGGAAAACAGTGAAAGGTGTGAAGTGGGACTTCTCCCCTAGTCTCTCTAGCTCTTGCACCACATCAGTGCAACAGCTTAGTGTATTAGTTACTTTGGTAAAAATTTCTTAGATATTAAGAATTGAGAACAACCATGATAGAATTTCAGTAATGAAATTTCAGAATAACTTCAGCAGGAATTTCACATAATGCCCAGACTTCTCACAAAGATAACAGTATCAGGTAGCACTTCAAAAAGCAATGTTTACTATAAATTTTTTAGAGCTTTAAACTGTTGTATCACTCATTATTCAACATGATAAAACCCTGCAATGATGTCACAGTCGCAGTGGTGTCTGGATCTCCTATGACTACAGCGTAACACAATGTATTCCCCTGCTTATGCTTCCTAGCCCTGTGCAGCATCAGGGGTTCCTGGTGCTCAAAGGAAGGAGTGGGGGCACTCATGTAAACTGTAGGACTTTAGGATGAAATGCTACTTACTCCTCAGCTGTGTTTCTGGCATGTAGTCTGCTTTGTCATGGACCCACTCCGGGCGGTGCGGGCGGATGTTGGCTTGTGAGGCAGCATAGGCCACAGGGTCATTACTAACCCAGGCTGTCAGGTAGATGTAAAAAGCATTTGGGTTAATGATTCCATCCGCATCCACCAGACGCTGCTTAGTCAACTGCAAAACGGAAAAAAATTAGAAGCCTTTCAGAATAAGTTTTGCTTACAGGGCTCTTGCCATAATGCTTTCAACAAATGGCCTGAAGATGCAACACACATACAGGAGGGTAAAAGCAAGAGAACATAAACCTTCACCTGAAGGGACTTATCGGTAAACTACTGTTTGATAACAAAAACAAAATCTAAGAAAATGCAGTGACAGTGGTTATTTATAAATCAGTACTCATATAATATTTACAATAACCACTAAATCAACAGATGGTTCCAGAATACACTGAACCAATTAAATCCAAATTCTGAAAGACTGCAGCCAAGAATAAAAAACCACCAAGTTGAAGAAACATATTTAAAGACACGGAAAGAAAACCTGGCAAGAGTCCCTATTCATGTCTGTGTGCAGTTAACCTCTGTTGTTAACACTGAAGGAAATGCCACCCAGTAAATGGAGGAGAGCTATAAAAATAAAACAACATCTGTATAAATTTTGCTAACACTTGCCTCCTATGACCTATGTATTCAGAAAATGCCCAGCATCAAAAAAACAGATGACTGCCCTGTGTTATTTGGGTCACTGTGGGCAAATGCATCTGTGGGGTAAACAGCAGTGGTATACTTCCAGGGGTCTCTTAGTCAAATCCTGCACAGCTAGAGCTCTGACAGAGGACTCCATGGGTGAAAAGTATTACTGGGGCTTTTTGTTTTGTTTATTTAAAATTCTGGCTCAGCTCCAGTTCCAGGTCTTTTTAATGAAATGAAAAACAACAGTGACAGCAGTTAAAAAAAGAAAAAAAAAAAGAGTTGGATTCCAAGGATCTGGATTCAATTAGTCCACAGGATATGCAACAACTGTATGTCTTCAAGCTGTCTCTGGAACTGCACAGTACAGCACTCAACCCCTGTGGGTGCACCACACTTTTATCCCTCCCAGGCACAGGAAATTATATCAGCAGCTGCAGTCCAATTGCATTTGTTCCACAGCGTACCTGGTACACTCTGCTAAACAAAATCTCACTGAAGGTTTTCTCTTCAACTGCCTTTCTTTGCCTAATTCATTGCTGAAGCTTCATTCAGACCTGACAGCATGTTGCATGTTGCTATACAGCAGTGTGTTTCACACACTACAGTAACTTTGAACAATGTACTCTGTAAATCTGTCACCTTTAATGCCAGAAAGAAAAAAGAAAGACAATAAGCAGAACTGCCAAGAAGCTCATTAAAAACACTATTTTTTCTGCCTGAAAGCACCGTGAGTTGAAGATGAGTCTCTGAGAGGAGAAAGGTATGTTATTGAAGAATTTCTTCTTCAGCATTTGAAATCTAATTTTAGTGTAAGGAGTCAGTCCTAATGTATTTCCACTTACAAATAGCTACAGCAAATGCAGTCATATGCTGTGGTAACCTCAGGCGTATTTTATTTAGTCAGCTGTAACAACTGCCATTTGAAGTTCTTCAGCAGTTTAGATGTATTTAGTGATGGTGGTCCAAGAATATGATATTACATGATACTGCATGTAATCATTTCAGTCTCCTTTATAATTCATCAATATCTTCTTTTTAAATGTTCTACTTTGCACAAATCAGTAGGAACAAACCAAATAATTGCAAATGTCCAGCACAGGACTAAACTCCATACACCTATGGATGCAAAGAAGTGTTTTTCACAACATTCTCCATGGAAACTGAGCATGTCTGGCATGGGAGCACAAAATGCACATCACCCAGTAACAATCAAGGACTGGCATTTGCCATGTTGATTTGAGCACTTTGCAACATGGACCATACTGCATCTGAGGAGTGGCTTCAGCAAAGTCAGCAAGGCCATACCAGAAAGGCATAATTTAGACATTCAGCTCCTTGAGCTGAAAAAAAGATACTACAACCTTTGTAGACGTTGCACCTCCCCCCCGCTCCTGATAACTTGTGCACTGTTGTGTAAACCAGTATGGACTCTGATACACTACCTGGCTGATGTCAATGGGCTTTGTAGGGTTGCCTGTTTGTACCAAGAGTTTGTAAGCCAAAACTGCATCGTCAGAACCATTTTTATAGTTGTTGTATGTGATCTTCCCAGTTTCCCAGTCACTGTCAAATGCATCCTGAAGTCCTGAGGAGTTATGAGAGGCAAGAGGAAGACAGAATAAGCAGGTGAATAATCACTCTTATAAACCAGTTCAGAAGGAGAAAGAATAATGACACTTTTTTATAGCTGAATCAGGATGAAAATTATCGACCTTGTGCCTTCTAAATTTGGGGCTCCACACCATCAATGAGTGGGAAGTATCAGCTGCATGTCCAGTATTTTGCCCAAAGAAAGGCAGGAGAAACAAGAAAATGCAAGGGAGAAGCCCCAGGAGTCCCCAGGTTGGGCAGACCAGCAAAGCTTAGCCAGTAAACTGCAGATGCATTGTGCACTGGCATAAATGGCTTCCGCTCAAGGGAAATTGAAGATCTTCTCCTAGCATTCCACTTGGAGAAGTGTATGGTAAAGAGTTATAACCTTGTCTAGAAGAGAAAAGGGCTGAGCTCAGCCCTCATCCAGCTTCCCCACCTTACAACCAGAGGAGGCATAAGTCTGTTACATAGAAGGCAAACATTCTCCTCATTTGCCTCTGCCTCATCAAAACCCTGGCTGAAGCGCACTGAGCCGCAGAGGAGGACACACACCTCTCTCATTACTGTTTTGGGCTACTGCAGAGCACTTGGGCAATAGCTTCTACACTATAACCAGAAATTCCACTACAAGGGGGGAGAAAAACACACTCAAACTTTCAACTTCAAACAGCAACTCAACTGCTCCTCAAGCACAGCGTGAGTGAACACGATTTTGTCAATTTGTTCCATCTGTTCAACTTGTGCAGCTAATACAAGTCATGGGATCTGCTGCCAGCACATGTAAAGATCACAGCCAACACCTATTCACTCTCAACTGTTATTTTCCTCCTTTCCACCCTTCAAGGGGGAGGGAATACCTCACAGCAGAAATTTGGATCAGATTTAATACAGGAAGCCACAGCCCAGTACAAGGAGGCTCTGTGCAAGCAGATGACAAACCGCATGCCCAGGGAAGGGAAGAAAAAGGCCAGGGGAGTGGCAGTGGAGGAAATCGTTGACCCACCTCACAGCTGGGCTAAGGAGCCATAATGAAAACCATTGCTGCAGACTGGATAGGTTAGCTACAGCTGTACTGAGATAACAGCACTGCACGAGAAAATGCACCCGTGCTGACACTGCGTCTGGGACAAAGTACCCATTCCCACCGACAAACTCGTCCTCTCCTCCTCAGAAAACTGCCTCCCATGCTGTCTCACTAAACCATGTCAAATCATGTGAAGCCAACAGGCTGAGGACCAAATGATGAAAGAAGCCTGCTAGATCTCTGTGTGAAGTCCCTCCAGCACTGGTCCAGGAGGAGGACAATTTGCCATCAGGTTTTTTAACATCACCAAAGGACTTTGAAGTTCCCTTTCAAAAAAGCACTATTTGCTGGCACCACAGAGAGAGGAAACATTGGTTAAGATATGCAAAAATACCAATCCATCCCTTCTGTGCCAAGTCCAGCTCCATATCAGTTTCTCACAAAGTGGCCAGAGTCCAAATATTTGGGCCATCATATCAGTGACAATAAGCACAATGACTTTGGAAAATTAGGAGGATGCTTTCAAAAAACCACATGCAAAAGCAGACAACCTAAGAACAGTGTAACCTCCAGAAAAAGTGTCTCCCTTCCTCAGGAGGAACACACAAACTGCTCTAATAGACAGTATATCAGGGCAGAGCATTACATAAACATCCCACCCCTGTCAGGGGGCTCCACTGACACAATAACAAATTAATCCATTGGCATGTGACATTACCAGTTTGAGGCTGCAAAAAAGGGCATGTACTTTGAAACATTACTGCAGTGGGTGAAAACTCAGCTCTTGTACATCTCCCCCTGCTCCCCTGTGCTCACAAGTTTGGTCACCCTTCAAACCCTGCTCCTTTTTACTCCTTTATTCTTCAGCCAGCTTAAACACTACATTTCGGGTCATTTCATTACTCACCTTGCTGAAACTGAAAGACGAGAAAGAGTATTAAGAAACCACTGGCAGTTGTACTTAATATCTGAAGAATTTCAAACTTTTAGTAAGTAAAATTTGCCATTACACTTTGAAATTTGTAGTAGCCTTTGCTGCTCTCAAAGCAAACATGTTCATAACCATTATTTTAAAAGACATGATCGATTTAATCTATCATAAATGGGATTAACTAGATGTTTTTGGGCAGAAAGATGAAAATATCCTGCTGACATCTTTCTGCAGGAAAGTTATAGAAATTAAGGGAATTTTAAAAACTTAATGTATGGGATTTTTTCACACAGCAGTCTCTTTTGCTTAGTGCTTCAGAAAAAAAGTGGCATCGAAAATTATGTGGGAGTGGGGGTGAGGAAGGAATTCCTACTGATTCGTGTGAGCAGCTGCCACCATGTAACACCAGATAAGATTTCCATTTGCAAAAACAAGCCTAATTAGAAGCCATCAGGGAATCCAAGCTACCTCATTTACATTTGATCACTAACAAAAACAATGTTAATGTTTACAGCTTATATGAAAGATTAGTGTTATCTTTTCTTCTATTGCATTTTCACTAACAGAAAATATGGTAACATAAACAGTATTAGAAAGCAAAATACGAGGCATCTGAAAAGTGTATGAGAAGACACACTGCACTGCCATTAATGAGGAAGAATATATAGCTAAACCAAGGATACCTTCCTGTTAAAAAATGGTTTTACTCACATGCTGTTGCATCCCTCATTCTGCTGGACAAATGTGTGTGTGTCAGAAGGCCATCTTGAGCCATTAACCTCTGGCACTGGATTCACAGTCAAGTCGGCAGGAGTTAACCATGCAGGTCAAAGCTGTTTCTGCTTTGATCATCCAGTCCTTCCAGCACATAAAACTATGCTAGTAGAACAGCTCCACCTCACAGAGGATTCTCCCTGAATCCACCCTAAATCTGTGCCTTGTTTGTAAATTCGATCTCCATCTTCCCTCCCCTTGACTCTTTCGGCATCACCCACAGTTGGTAAAAATCAGGTGTTATTCTGCCTGCTAGACTGGACCTTTAGATAATTCCCCAGCTATGACAAGCATGGCAGCTTCTAGTACAACAGTCTAGTTCCCCCTGTAACATCAAAGCCCTGTACCACTTGAAAACATAGCACCTTTCTATTGTTACATGTTAATATCCTCCTTTACAGCCCCATGAATGCAGTATCATATAGTGTGAAGACAGCCCTGCAACTTCACAAAGCAGCAGGGTTGTACTAATTGTGACTCTCTCAGGAAAGGTGGGGAGGAGAGGTAAGGATACAGACCTAAATGCTAATTAATAATTATAATGATTCATTCTAAAGCTGTGTGTAATCAAAAGGCCAGTCAATGGCCTGTCACAGGGCTAGCATGTGACATGGACCACAGCAAGTCACTACTGCTTCCTGGAGTCTCACTGACCATTCTACTACAGCATTTTAGCTCCATGCAGCCTGTCAGTATACCCCAGGCAAGAGGAACACACATGCCGCTCCTCTAGTGGAAGAAAAGCAGAGGACAAATAAGGATAGGCTGGCTAATGTGGACTGGAAGGGAAAAGTAACTATGTGCTGAACTTAGTACAGAGTAGGAACAGCCCTACGAGAAGAGCGCGTCTGGAAAGAACACACACAAGCATGGACATACAGCATGAGGGGACAGGCAGGCCCTTGGGCACACAAACAGTCCTTAGCACAAGAGGGACACAAAGAGGATGCGGAGGCACCCAAAGTGAAAGAGGTTTGGGAAACCTGATATAGGGGCACTGGGAATGGGAATGCTCCTGGGAGTAACACCAAGTGGGCTAGCCTCCAGCATTTCACTCTGAGCAGCCTGCCAGGGAGAAGATCCAAGGGCACCTCCTCCGGACTTTATCGTTGGCAGACTGTGCTGAGGTTAGACACTAATAAAGCTTCCTGAACGCAATCTCGGATTTCCATCTCCCTCACGGGGGAGGAGGAAAAAGCGGACGGGGGGGGGACATCAGATACAATTTTTCCTACTGTTTTGGAACAGCGGCAAAAAATAACCACAAAAGAAACGTAGTAAACAGCAGAGGTTTAAGAGAATTTGGAAAAGCATGGAGAAGGACGGTTGCTTAGAGTTCTAGGAAGTATAGTAATGGTCCAATCCAGCAAACATCTAAGCTATGCTGAATTTTCTTCCTGCCAGCAATGCCTTCCCTTACAGCTCAATATGCTTATGCGAGCAAAATATTTTAAATAAAGCTTCCAGTAAGGAGACTGCAATGAATAGATCCAATGTATTTAAAAACCATTTTAAAAACCCCCAAAGCTAGTAGCTTAAATACTGCTTTGCATTATTTAGCAATACATTAAACACATGGGAAACCTCATTTTGTGTAGATTTGTCACTTACATGCATCTGCTTTCTTAATACTGTTCAACATATTTTCAGAAGGAATAAAATACATCAGATACTGAGAGTTACATATATGTTCTCTAAGAATCACTGGCTGAAGTGGTCATCTGTACACAATTAAGTTTAAAATTTACAGTCTCACCAGGTCAGCACAATTTTAAATTTCTTTTTATTTTTTTAAATATTTTTTTAAATTTTTAAAAGCTTCCCAGAAATTCTCCCAATAGAAGGGCATAGGAAGGACCAAAATAATCCTGGGCAGGGTATGTTTGCTGTTAAATTTGCTAAGATGTAACAGTATTCCTTCTTTTAAATACAAACCAGTTATTTGTCCCAACATGTGAAATTGTAGTATCCTCAACAACTTCAATTACTTGGTTTCAATATAATTATCATCACAGTACCTGAAAGGCCATGCCTTCTCTTGTCTTTCCCCACCCTGTTACACTTCAGCACAGAAAAGCTGCACCACAGAGACGGTGGGTGCAGTTGACTGGAAACCTAGACTATGCAGTAAGTTCCTGACCCAATAAAACACATAAGCCACACTGAATTTTCTTCATGCCCACAGTCCCAGTTGAAGCCAACAAGATCACTCAAGAGCTGAAAGTTAAGTCTGTGTCAGAATATATCACCAGACAGGGATTTTTCATTTACTGCCCTGAAAACACTCACCAAATATTTATTTACCCAAGACACAGGGCCATATTTGGCCATAATGCATAACACCTCATCAGCTGCTTAGACATGAATGGCATGGATATAGTCACTTAAAGCTTCAAAACTGTTGTACTGGGGAGTAAACTTGAACACAAAGAATTTAAGGGATAAAGAGTGAGTCCACATGTGGGTTCAACACAGCACCTAGGCATTCTCCCTACTGCTCAGAGCCTTTATTTGTGTGACTGTATTTGAAGAAGGCAGCAATACCACTGTGAACAACTGCTCTTTCTGACAAATGAAGAAAAGTTTCCGTAATGCTTTCTTACCTTGCAGCCAGTCTCGAAAGTAGTGCAACCACATTTTGGGGAGCTGCCTATCCTCTTCCAACAAAACATATGCCACATTGCTGAAACTTCTGTGAAGTTCATAAAGTAAGTGCTGGACATTTGGATAGTCTGCTTTCTGTGTCACAATATACATGTTGTAGAATGAAAAGTACTTGAACTGTGCAGCAATAAAGTCATATTCCCGTGTTTCCCGTGGGACAATGTCTGTGAGATCTAGTCCATCTCTCACCCGGGTAGTTCCATAAAGGCTGAGCCCAAGTAAACCCAGAAAAAGAAAAATAACCACAATCTGCAACAGAAAACAGGAACGTATTTGGTTTTAGGTTTCTAAAGGAACTAACAATTCGTAATGTCATACTACAAAGCCAAATTCAAAATTAACATCCATCAGTACTTTCAAGCTTTTATTTTTCTGGGGTTTTTTTTTCATGCATATACATACTACAAGACTAAGGTCATTTGTTCTTCCTTGAAGGGGCTCTGCATTATGAATGAGAAATTTATATTGTAGTAAAGTTTAAAAGTGACTTCAATTTCACTGTTCACAAGCTTGTATTACAAAAAGTCACCAGAACCCTCACTTGTAATGTATATTTGAAGTATGTCTCTTTCTCTACCGCACTTGCAAAATACAACTTTTAAAATAAGCAATCAGCTATAAAATTGTTAAAAACTGTTATTTCACAAGAGTTGTATTTATTCCTTATATTTAATACAACTGCCAGGATAATTTTATAACTGGGCAAGGCAGTCTAATTTTGAAAAACAGGTAAATGTTTGAAAAACAGTTCCCCGATTACCTTAGCTTTTGGTTTTAGGAGGAATGGAGCATAATGCTTTTCTGCAAAAGATGAAAGCGTCCACTTCGTACAGGGCTGCTCAAGGCAACGTATACTGGAGTCTGAGAATTGGGAAAGTAAATCCCTCGTTGAGCTTGTGCTTTCTGGGCTCTGGCAGCTCAGGTTATCTTGTGTCACTGTCACTGGCTGCACAGATATTTCCGAGCGAGGCTCTGCTGTGGTGTAGTACACCTGCGTGCGTGGATCATATTCTGTGCGCAACTGCACTGTGGACTGCATTGTTATCTGAGTTTCATGTGCAAAACTGTGGCTGCTGTATGGGGGTGGAGGACTGTAGCAAGTATTGTCATTTTCCACATATGCTTGAGGCTCAACCTGAATCACTCTAGTGACACACGGGCTGTAAGAGAAGAGAAAAACCATCTGATGGCATTGAGACAGGTTTTTATTTTAATCAGGCTAGATACCATGACATGGTTTCATCTGAGATAGCTTCTACTTTTGTTGGATGGTTTACACTAATTACATGTAATGCTTAGATATTAATTTCATTCTGTGCATTTAAGAAACATTTCTCAGACATGGTTCATAGTGTAGGCCTCTGAGCCTACATGTAAAATCTTGCCCTCCAGGAAGAAGGGAACAGCATCTGTCTGAAGACATTGACATGTGCACACATCACTCAATTACACATGCTCATCAGGTAGTTGTACACAGTCTGAATGCACAGTAAGTCTGTGAGTTTGCATCACATGCTGAGAATAAAGATATTTAGATGAAGAGGCAAATGCATTAAATAGTTAATTCCTCTGTTTAGAACAAATTAAGTAACTGTTAAATAATATTTGGGCCTTCTGGATAAGACCTCAGACTTTTGGGAGGCAGGTTGAAACCACTTGCTGTATACTGACTGAATTTTTTATAAATCAGGAAAATATGAAAGGATTAATTCCTAGGAAGCGTGAGCCATATGAAAAGACAAAATCATGGAAGTAATTTAGTATTCCCTTTATTTGAGTCTATGAAAGACCCTAACAGATATGTAGTTTATATTAACAAAATATAATTATTGGAGACAAGCCTATTCCTGTACATGAGAAATGACAAATGGATGATAGTAAACACTATCAAGGTATTTTTCACCAAGTGCACAAATCCAACAAAAACAAAAGGAATTCAGAATGTTGCCTACCTAATCAAAGCAAGCTTTCACTAACTGCATTTCTTCACATGCAAAAGGGCTGAATTCTGATGAACATCTGGCGCAGCTTTAAATGAGGGAATAAATGGAAGGTCCAAGTGCCCTGAATTCCTGACAATCAGGGCTCCAAGACTCTAATACATTTGGCTGTTCTCTGAAACTGTGACTGAATAAGAAATAGCTTGGGATCTACTCCCTGTTTTAACCATTCCCTCAGAAACAAATTTAATAAATTGCTTTTTCCCTTTGACTTTAAAATATCAAACTATCAGCTCCTGGATGCATGAAAAGGCTAAGGCTAAGATGTCCCAATGCAGATTCTCCACATCCTGTTCATGACAGTAGGAGTAAATGTGTAGAAATGTAGCTCATCCTCTTCACTGCAGTCAAAAGCAAAAACTAAGGTAGACAAGATGTTTCATTTCTGAGCAGTGGCTCCACTGACAACAGCAGACTCTGAACCCCCATTTTAGGCTCAGAGTTGTGTATCTGGTGAGAGTACACACTTTAAAATGGCAGTATTACCATTTATCATGTGTCAGTTTGCACACACTTTAGAATGGCAGTATTACTATATTATATTACTATTGTAGCAAAAAGGATAATTTATCAATCATTATCCTGTAATGGTAGTGATCATTCCTTATAGTTCTATGAAAAACTCACCTCAGGGGAAGCAATTTTACAGTTGTTTATTTAGGTTTAAATGCATAAAAGCATAAAAATTAACACATAATGATTTATGGTTAAGTCAGGTTTCTCAGGATCCTGAGTTATGTACAGCTTTCCAAGATTAGCCAGTACTGGCACTGGACACCTTGTAGTAACTCCTAACATTCTAAAAATACTTCAAAATATTCCTAAATAGTGCATCTTTCATCTGCTTTCAGGAAGTTGTTCTCTGACAGTCAAAACGAACATATGTAGGAACGAAGGGAAATGTGTGGTGAGGGAGAAGGGATGTGAGGGAATAGAGGGAGACAGATGTATTTCAGCTTTTCCCTTCAGGCAGGTAAAAAACAAGGTAACAAATGCAAGCCAGTCACTAGCAATAAAATCATAACAATAACATGCTGACCCCACTTTAATGAAGAACTCCCACTCCTCACAAGGAGAGGATGCACTGATTAGTGACCCCAGAAAGGACAAAGCTACTGCTCACTCTCACCTTGTAAAACAGCAAAATATGTCCAGTCTCCTGTCTTCCCGACGATAAAGGTCAATGCTCAGGATAGCAGGGAAAATCAGCAGAACCATAGCAAAATTGAACACCACCACAACTGCTGCCTAGAGACAATCACAGGATAAGTAGTGCTGCTAAACTTCATGTAGGGTATCAGCTTTACAAAGCATAAAAATCTCTTTCAATTCTCACCCCCATTTACCACTGTAATCCGCCTGATGCTTTCAAGCTTTTGCCTGAGCAAACTGGGAGATATATATTCACATTCCCATTTTATTATGGTAAGACTGTTGTGGTGAGTTAACATATTTAAATACTCAACCTTGTATTATTATAATACATCTGTACCTGGATACGTGGTGATTATTTTTAAAGCAGAAAAACAGTCTGTTGACTCAGTAATCATATTTTTACATAGAATTCTGACATATTTAGAGTCTCAAGGCAAAACAAAATGGAAGCAAATCTGAAACTAGAACTGAAGGTCTTAAATTTATGGGATCTGAAACAATTTAAGCGTCACAATAATATTACAGCATGTTATTAAATCAGAAAAGAAGATTTCAATAGATTTTTAAAAATAAGATCAGTTTAGTGAAATGCGATGCACCTGATCATCTTACTTAAATGTTTAGCCAAGAAAGAGCAATATTTTGATTTTATAAGAGAATATTTTTAAAGGAGAATCAAAGTTAAACCAACACCACATAGCAAATATATGTATTAATATGCCTATGTTTAACAGAGCTTGATTTATGAGCCAGTCTACCAAAATGAGTTTTAAATTAGAACAAGAATACTTGATTTAATTTGTAAAGCAAGTATCACATAATGAAAAAAACAACCTCCCCGCTCATCCCCTTTCAAACCATACTCCAAACCCTTTCCCACACAGAAATTCCCAGAGAATTTCCATAAACATATGTGGTGCAGCATCTATCATTATTATTGATAGCATTTATTTGTAATGCAGAATTGTTAGAAGCATTAGCCATCACAAAGTGAAAGCTGAGCACTGGGAACTGGAAGACAGTTGTAAGGGTAGGAGAAACACTGGGGAAAAAATTGTTCAGTCACCAATCAAAGGAAAGAAAAAACCCATTGAAAGCCTTATGTTTTACCCATTTGGTAAGCAGTAGCCATCTCAATAGTAGCCCAGTTTCATGTTAAGCTATCCATATATAAACTATCAAGTGCCTCCACCTGTAACTTCTGCTTGGGTTAATACAGTCTTAAAGAAGAACAAAAGTTGGGCTACAAAAATGACCCAATATAAATGTGATGTCTTTTTTTCAAGACGAAATACTTGGCTTCTTTTGATATTGAGAGATCAGACCTCAAAACTGGCAGTACAAACATTGTGATATTCAAAATCCATGTTTTAAAATTCTTGAGTTACTTTTGAATTAAATTACATAAATTGCTTAAATTTATCTGTGATAATCAAGGTAATAACACACTGAATAATTTTGAGAGTTTTGCAATTTTCAGAATATAATTAAAAAGCTTAGATATTGTTTTTACTGTTCTGAAAAAGACAGAGTCAACTGGTTATGTAAATATTTTCTTGTAATTTCAATCATAAATATACTGCATACAAAAGCTAGTTTTGTTGCTGTTTCTCTTTTCTGATCTCTAGCCTGCTTGAAGTAAGATTTTAGTACTGCTGGTTGTCTTTACACATGGCTACTAAAACAGAATTTACCGGGTACTTGAAGCCAAATTAGTGTTCAGTCATCTTTGTGAGAAAAGATCCAACGATTATATAATAATTTACAAATACTCACACAGAAAGGTATGCAAGGTCGTAGCCAAGACTTTAAAATTAAGTGATTTACTTTTGATCTGCTCTAGAATTAATTCAATCTGTCAGAAAAACAAACAGCTGCTGTTAAAAGAAAGGTGTTTGTTGGACCTTGTTCTTACAACTGCTTTCTTTGCGGGTGCTAAACCAAAAAAAGGTTGAATCACCCATATAACATGAATAATCAGTTGTGCCTAACCAAGATCTTGTATCAAGGATCAGCTAAGATTTACTGAGATTTGGAAAAAATAGATGAAGTCTGACTCAATAATTCTTACTCCTCTCAGCATGGCTGGAAAACCAACAGAAGTCCTCTGTTTCTGCTCTATGAACTGCAAATACTCACGCTGTATCAGTTTCCTCTCTAGACCCCAGTATCCTTGAATCTCCAATATTACTAGATCTGAGAACTAGCACTTAATTGTGTGGGAGAGACATCAATTAAGTTAGTTATATTGACATTTGATTTTTTTTAGGAAGCATCAAAACTAATCCAACAACACACAGTAAATCTGCCTACTTACATCTCTTTTTAGAACAACTAGATTTTCCACTGTGCCATCCCAGTGTTGATGTACTAACCACCTTGCAAGTAAAATATTTCAATGCAATCTCTGTTCTGATTTTAATTTAAATAGATTCCTAGAGCTTAATATTGCACTTCTTATATATCGCACACTCTAAGCCACCTTAACCCAGTGGTATAAGGATTAACAGTTCTCAGTTTTCACAACTAAATAAATGCTTGTATGAATTCTAATTTGTTGTCCTGTCAAAAAAACTCCCACCCTGTGACTTGATAAGGAGAGGGAAGGATGAATTACTGAGGAGTGATTCAGTCTCTGACCCGGTGCATCTGCCACTGCCTCCCTCCCAATGCCATTCATACACACAGTGTTGTGGAATGGGAAAGTATGAGAACTGAGATTGTGACTACAGCCACAATCTGTAAAAGGAACAAGGAACTGTGGCAGCAGCGCTTCCTGAGTACAGGCAGCACCCAGGCTGAAAGCATGCTTAGGATCTCTGGGAACAGGGCATCTTCTCTTACACCTTCAGAGACCAGTGGTCAAAAGGGAGAGAAAAATGCCTCAGACCTTTTCCTTGGGAAATCAACAAAGGTAAGATTAGTCCAGAAGAAATAAAATGGGACCTACTCAAGGGTGTAAAAAGAAGGCATTCAGTGAAATGAGATCACAGAGCAGTAAAATTTCCATTAATCAGAAAAAATTATGTTGGCCACTTCCTGAGAAACACGCTACAGTTTTGCATCTTTTCATAATGCACAGCCTAAAAATATTATTGCTGCTGCAACTGTTAATAGAGCCAGAAGAATGGCAGTCTGTGCTGGAGGCAGCAAGGGAGCAGGGAGACAGGCTTGTAGGTATGTGCTGGGGCCCCGCTGAAGTATGTGCTGCTATGTGCCATTCCTGGCAGCCCACCCAAGGAGACCGGGTGTGCTGTATAGCCAGAGGTGATGAACAGATGAGGAGGTCTGTCAGGAAAACTTCCACCCTACTGCTCTCTATCTGCAACTCCCTCCTGACATGGTACAGGCTCAGATCCTTGTCCCCTGCCCCCTTTTCCCTTAGGCTTTAATTTTGCTTGTTAAATACTTGTGTCAAGGGCAGGGAAAGTTAAATGATGTGGATAAAGGTAGGGGACAAACCACTTCAGCAGAGTAAGATAATAGAATGAGCCTAAAAACATACATTCTTTCACTCCAGAAACCCACCACCGCCACCTGGTAATGGACTTCTTCATTTAGGGAAAAAACTTGTCACTCTTGTGGTGAGGGAAAAAGTTACTTCTAACACTTATTCAGAAAATCTCCACCTCTGCTCATTAGTGGATCCACACCACTCCTCTGCGGTTAGGGGAGGGAGTTTCTGATGTAAGAAAGAAGACATTGATAATTTTTTTTTTTTACCTCATCTTTCCTGGGCAGAATTTACTATGTGACAGTCTCTGAACAGTCTGTGTTAGGAAATAATACAGCCCAGAGGTAGTTACACTCAGCCTTGGCTTCCTTCACTTAAAACAAAGGGCTATGTTTAAGACATTCCTACTGTAAGCTTCGAAACTTTCAGTGAATTTCTCTAATAATCTCTTCTTTCACCACCTCTTCTTTTTTTTAAGAAACAAAACACATCTGAAGATTCAGGACCTACTCATTCAGAGTCCTGAGTACTCTTAGAGATAATTCTTATGACTGAGCATTTGGGCCATATTCAGCAATCTCAAAGCCTAAAACTGCTTAAATAGGGGTCTAATAAGATCAACAAATGAAAATTAGAACAGCAAAAGAGCTAAAGCAGTCGCTATTTTTGCATGTAATTAACTTCAAAGATCTCACTTTCAAAACAACTAAATTCTACTTTTTAAATTTTCTGTCCTAAATTTAAAAATGCTATCCTAAGACAGCATCAGACTTGAAGTATTTGAGTTCTATTTGAGTTCCATAAAGTAAATAATCAGCTCATGGGTATCAATGAACTGCTTTAGCTGGCAGAACATGACAGAAGCTGAGACAGGAGAAGGCACTGATGTGCAAAACATGAGTTTCTAACTAGAAGTTTGGCTTGCAGATGCAGGAAACTGTTTATTCTCCCTCAGCAGCCAGGTTATTTTACCTATACTGGGCCTCAAAATTATGGAAAGGTTGACAAATTACCTTGTAATGTCTTAAGAAAAGTGAATGAAGAGCAAAACAAGGTCAAGAGCAATCCTTCTTTTTCAAGCCCCTCTGTTAAAAATTCACTATCTAGATGAGAAGATGGTAGTATCTGTGAAAAGTAAATGCAGCAGTATTTTATTGCTTTTTAAGTTTTTCTAGGAAACCATCAAAGACAGCAAGGACTTCTTTGTTAAACAAGCCTGAGTAAGAGGAAAAGAGAGGAAGGAGACCGTAAATACAGAAATCCATACTAAATACAAACCACCCACCAAAGCTGCCATGGTTCTCTGATTCTAAGTACTAAGATCAAAGTATCACCTGATTTTGATTTTACCTGGTGAAGCTAGGCAAAGCAACTAATAGATGTTCCTTTTCAACAACAAAGGATTTCATTTTAGTGGTTGCTAACTTATACGTGTATCAGTCATATATGTAGCTCTGACATCAATGAATACCCAGTATAAGTCTCCCACTGCTCCTTCTTTGTACGTTTCACCTCTTATAAACATATACAGGGCCGCTGTGTTCCAGCAAAGACAAATACCCAAGTGAGACAAGTTTGAGCAATTCAAACCCTAATTTCTGGACATTCATGTGGGTTCCTACACATAAATTCCATACGAATCATTGCCTCATAAAAGATTTTGATGTTTTTAGTCTGAATAATATCAACATGTTCATGCAATAATATAATACTTTGAAATCTCACTGGGAACCTTTTGTTTGTCATTTTGCAATGCAGACTGTGTTTTAAATTTCTAATGACTCAGTTTGTAGCATGGCAGTAAGCAAAAATAAATTATTTTAAGACAGGCATACATAAGTTAACTGATTACAGTATCAATTACAGCTGTTGTCTCCACATATGTTCCAAAGGCAAACTGTCACATTCTGATGTTGAAGAGTGAAAACAAGAGAAAAAAAATGAACAAAAATTTGGTCAGATATGAGAGAATTAATAATGGTGGGGCTCACACTCAGCAGTGGGATTACAATAAAATGGCCCATTCGTGCTGAATACTTCTTTATGAAATGCATTTAGGCTGATGTAACTTCTGTAAAGCAGGTACTGCAGAGTCTGATGACCTCCAGTATCCTGTTAGCTGCTGAAGGTACCTTTTAAGTGTTTGAAATTGGGCCACAGACTTAGGAGACATGTATAACTTCTTCCAGTGAAAGAAGTGATATACTACCAAAAGTATTTCACACATCTCACTCAGTCTTTACCATGCGATCCTCATGAGGTTCAGCAAAGCCAAGTGCATGGACCTGCACCTGCACTTGTACCTGATACCTGGTATCAGCACAAGCTGGAGGATAAACAGATCAAGAGCAGTCCTGTGAAAAGGACTTGGGGGTGCTGGTGGGTGAGAGGACATGAAGGACATGACCCAGCCATGGGCACTCCCAGCCCAGAAAGCCAAAGGTGTCCTGGGCTGCATCCAGAGCAGCGTGGGCAGCAGGGGAGGGAGGGGATTCTGCCCCTCTGCTCTGCTCTGGTGAGACCCCACCTGGAACCCTGCATCCAGCTCTGGGGTCTACAGCATGGGGAAGGACATAGACGTGTTGGAGTGAGTCCAGAGGAGGGTCATGAAGGTGATTAGAGGGATGGAGCACCTCTCCTGTTATAAAAGACTCAGAGAATTTGGATTGCTCAGCCTGGAGAAATTTCTGGGGGGATGTTACAGTAGCCTCCCAGTACCTAAAGGGGGGCTACAGGGAGGCTGGAGAGGCGCTTTTCACAAGGGCATGTAGTGACAAAACAAGGGGAATGACTTAAACTGAAAGAAGGTAGATTTAGACTAGATATAAGAAAGAAGTGGTGTCTAAAATTTGGGTGGGAAAACACTGGAACAAGTTTCCCAGAGAAGTCTAGTTGAAGATGGCCCTTCTCAAAGGGTAGGGGACAGGGTAGGGCTAGATGACTTTCAAAAGGTCTGTTACAACTCAAGCTATTCTGTGATTCTATAAAATAAAACAATTCACTATCACATGATCTGTAGGAAGAGACATCTAGGTTTTTCTGAACACCGCTAATCATTCAAGACCCAATATCTAGCTTTAGTCTAGCTTTAGTTGCCACAAGCATCTGCTAACTGATACAGAAAACCAGTGAGGCCTTTACATTCTCTATTATTCACTACCCAATTGCCTATTGAGAAGGAAATGTAAACGAACTATTAATGTTTATTAGTAACACAGCTGCAATCACAAACAGTTTGTCAGTTTACAGTGTAATGCAGGCATACCTAAATCTCTAAGAACAGCAATAATTGACACATGTATTAGGGAAAATTGCAGCCCTGCTTCCTCTGGGTAGCCAAGGGCTCAATAAGAAAAACAATGGAGAATCAGGCTAGAGAAGAAAAAACTACTGAAATAGTACAGTGCTCTGTAGTGCTATGAATTGTTTGTGTCAGGGGAGAAACTCCCAAAGCTTTCTTCAGTCTTCACTCCTAGAAGAAATCCTTCTCCAATATCGTAAGTATTTCATATTTCTGAAGGTATATAATCACAGACAAATACAGAAAGACAGAGAAAGGGAGAGCAAGTGATGCATGCTTCAGCACATAAAATTCATGTTTTCTCTCTAACCATCTGGAACACAAAATACTTGAGGTTTTCCCCAAGTTTGCTAAAATTGCTGGGAGTAAGTCAGTAAAAAGTGTTGCAGTAATTATAAAAATTACAAATGCATATGTACTTGTAATTTTTAAGAGCAGCAAACTGGACAAACATGAATGAAAGGATTCAACTGCTGCTGAGGAACATTACAGTACACACTACACCACAGCCTCTTGACTTTAGAACAAAAATCCTTCTGGAAACTTGTTTCTTCTTAGTTACATATAGCTTGGGTTTTGCATTCAACCCAGCTGTGGCGGGACAGAGTATTCTTTCTCCTGCTAACAGGATGTGAGAGATGCCATGCATGAGAAGAGGGAGCAGGAGAGTGGAGGGCAGACAGCTGTTGTTACTGCCCAGGTCTGTGGTGCTGTGGCAGAGAGGCGCTGGCTCAGTAACCACAGCAGCACCAAAACCAGGCTTCAGTGCCACCACTACTAACAAGTATCATCGTCGCACTTCCACAGCACATAAGAGCTAATTAAATAGGATATAAACTTACTTGGAGTGAAAATGCTCTTAAAGCCGGAATAGGGATTAAGGCAGCCATAAAGAAAGCAGTAACATTGCTGATAGATGTAAGGGCTACACTTGCTCCTGTTCGCTTCAGACATTCACCTGTCCTGTCCTGCAAAACAAACCATGTATCTTAAGAGTCAAGCGAATAAGGTGAAGTCAAGCAAATAAGGTGCAAATGAAGGGGTATAAGATATAACACAGAAGCAGTGAAAAATTGTTACAATTATATTCTGAATATGAATTTGCATTTGAGAGCATTTAAGAAAACTATATACTAAGTTTACTGTTTAGTAGGAGCACAGATGAAGCACTCAAGTTTTTTGAGGGTAGAAAACATGAGTTGATTCTAGCTTCAGAACACAAAACTAAATGGGTACTAACAATATATCAAATACATTTGCAGTTGAGAAGGATTTAATTTTTACCAGTGGAACCACTTGGTGTTCTCGTTTTTCAGACAAAATAAGCATGTACTAACAGCATAAAGGCATAACATAGCTACACATCTTGAAAAAATATGTGACAAAACAAACAAAAAGAACACCACCAAGTCTAGGACTACATGCAAAATCCACCAAGAAATCAAGATAAACACATGACCCTTTCCTAACCCAAGGAGCTATTATGAAGCAGATAGAGATTATACAAAACAAAATCAGTAAATAGACACTAGTTTTAAACGGGATGCACTTTGGATACGAAGACCAATAAAAGTAAAGGATCATAAAAATGATGACACCTTAAACTTTTTATCAGTTATATGTTATGCTTTGAAATGTCATGGTCAATTACAACCTTCAGAAAATAAAACCAAGAGAAAAATACAGAAAATAATTCAATTTTACAGCCATAACAAATAAGTAAAGGTAATTGCCTTCTCTCTCTTTTCCCCTTATCTCTAGTGTATATTTTATTAAAATAATTTTATTTAATTGTCAAGATTCCTATTTGAGTTTGTTCCTAGTTTGCACTAACTGTCGTTGAAATTTTTGGCAGAATTTGGATTATGGAAGTTAGTCTTTATGTAACAGTTTATGAATTAAAATTTTTCAAGAGAAAGTAAACCTAAGACACTACCACACTACCAAAAAAAAGAAAAAAAGAAAAAAAACCAACCAAACACCAAAAAAAAAAAAAGCCATGAATGTGAACATTCAAAAATCTCCTAGGACCGCATGTATTGATATAATTTCCTATTTTGACAGAAAAAGGAATTTCTAGAACCTAGGAAAAGCTATTGAGAAAAAAAAAAACTCCAGTGATTGATTCTGGATATGATTATCTGCTCCAGTATGAAACTTTTTGGTTTATTTTCCCACAAATCTCCATTTTGTCATTACCTCAAACGGAATTCTCTTATTCTGTCCCGTTTCACTAAATGCATGTGCCAGAAGGAAAACATCATCTACACCAACTCCAAGAGCAAGAAAAGGCAAAACCTTGGTGAAGAAACAAAACAAAACCCAAATAGGTTGTGTTATGATCTGCCATGCAGCTAGCCATTAAATGGCTAATTAAAGCAACTTTTACATTACACTCTACACAAATCCAAGAGTAAAATGAAAATGGAAAGGATGCAATACAGGTATTAACTTTTATATTGGAATGTAGCTGAGGAACTTCAAATATACCATTTACGGGTACAAATTCTCACCAGAAGTAATTCAAGGTTTGGATAGACAAATATCTGATAACTATTCAAGTTACATTCAGAATATTTTCAGAATTTCATCATCCTGGTATATTCAGATGTAAAAACAAGTCTGCAGGTCCTTGGGTACTTAGGATGCCTCCACTTGTATTGGCAAACAGAAAAACCAAACAACACAGAATTATACAGGCTACATAATCACTAGGCAGCATGATAATTTAATTTATCACAGCATAAGCTATGAAATAGAAAAACAGCACAAGTAAAAATCTAGAGCCAAAATACATTTTCAGTGCTTTATTTCTCAAAGATTCACTTGTGTTCATTAATTACCAGAGTACTTGGAATTTAACAGCAGACTTGCGCCTTCTAAATACCTGAGTTGTGGCAGCATTGAAGGAAATTCCAATCAATGAGCACAGGCCCAATCCTGCAGCCACAGAGAGTGCAACCAACAAGACTCCTGCCAGGCCCACAGCACCCTGAGACTTGGCACAGTCCCACCGCAGCATCGTTAAACAGGCATAGGCAAGCTAAGGAGAGGAGCAGGGGGGGAATTTGGGAGAAAAAACCAAAATATTAGAATGGATCCTTCTCTAACAGCTGTCTCTCCCCACCCACCTACAGATCCTTGCGCAATTTTTAATCAGAGTAGACATGACACAGAGGTTACAAAATGGAACAGGTGAGAAGCCTGAGGTGAAGTTTACAAACTACAGTTGTAGTTTTTATTTTAAATATTTTTAGAATACTCTAGACTACGAACTGGTAACAATAAAGTATATTTTAAAGCCGTGCTCTACTACCAAAGAAAATGAAATAGATTTATTTTATTACCATTAGTAAGTAGCCACTAGCTACTCGGATAGCACTGACATCAGAAAATGACTTCAAGATGTCATCCAGGGTGGTCGTAGTAAAGGAAAGCACCTTCTGAGTAGAGTTTTGTGCAACACTTTGATGAACAACCTATGAAAAGAAAAATAAAACTTTGTGTGAATAAAGAATTTTTCCTTCTATTTTAGTCATTTAGTCAAAAGAAGTCATTACCATCTTTTACAGCACACATCTGAAATCAAATCCTTTTGCCTTAATGTTCCTGTTAAAGCCCATGCTGTATGCAGACATTACTCTGATGCAACACAAGCGTGTTTTGTGATTTTTTTTCTGGCAAGCTGCTGATTATGAGACAGAATTTGCACCCTTCAGGAAAGCCCACTGAATGCCCAGCTCATTACAAACACCTTACCTGACCCCCTTCCTGTAACTCCACAATGCAGTACCAGTTCTGCATTTAACCCCAGGCCAGCCATCTCTTTGCCCCTCCCTGCCTGGCCATTTGCAGAGGTCAGAAACAGTGCAGCGGAGGGCAGGGTTTGGGACACAGAGGGCAGGCATTGTCACACAGCCTCCCCACCTGGGCTGCTGCTAAGAGAGCTGCCCATGACTGGCTAATGTTTTCCAGACACCTTTAGAATAACCATGCCAACCAAGAGCTTTTAAATTCCAGCTAGTTCTTTGGTTTTTTCTCAGCCCCAACGAAGCAAAATAGTCCGAGGCAGCAAAAAGTGAAACCTTAATGGCTTCTCATATGGGAATAACCAAGCAGCTTCTTACTGGAAAAAAAAACAAAACAAAAAAACAACCAACAAACCCCCAGAGGAACCCTTAAAAATGGGAAGGCAATGACTCAGTTCTGGTTTAAGCATCTTCCAGAAGGAAATACTGTAAAAAACTGTGACAGAAGGAAGTGGATCTTAGTAGGACTTTACAGCAGAGTACCCAAGTTATTGTCAATTTTACCTCAACATACATCCTCTGCCAGGCTTCGAGAATTGCTGCTGCCTTGTCCTCATTCCAGTTGATATGTGAAACATATTCATACCCCTTGAAATGCTCATACATTTGCTTAGGGGTCATTAACTGAAACATGGTTTGCAAAGCCTGGGCACTGTGAGATGGAGAGAAAAGAGAGGAGAAAGAGGCAAAACCTGAGCATTTTCAGGAAAATATTTTCATGGCATGAAGTCCCAAATGCAATTCTAACAGGAGTTTGCTTGAATTCTTGATTTTATAGGGCACATGCTTGTATTAAATTGAACAGAGTATAATTACTCTACTGTGTGTCTGGTGCAGCTGTACTGCTCCATGCAAGAACTGAAGCTAAATCTGTTTTCACTGAAGTTATTAAGGGTTTTGACATTATTTTCAGTAGGATTAGTTTCAGGAGAAAAGAATATAATCCTACAAATCTCTTATAAAGGTCATGCTTGATAAGACAGATTGCTGCGAGGATGCTACAGAACAGTTATTTCTATGAGGTCTTGTAAATGCTGGCAAAATGTTATTTGAAGACCTTGGTCTTTTTCACCCCTTGGAGAGAAGTGGTATAAACTCCTCATGCCTAATAAGCTGTGTGGAGTATACAAAGGCAAGCCAGCCTGAATTTCCACAGTATGCAACTCTATCCAACAATTTCAGAAGCTCTTATTAACCAGAAGGAACCATTTTCTTTTCCAATAGAAGCGCCTTACTTGGCTCTTTCTTGAGACACTTATCAATGTATTGTGTGAATGTTAAAAGGGTGAAAAGTTCTCTGTAAAAATGATGCTTCATTTTGTGTAGTATGGCGTGCATTTTTCAGAACAGTAAATTACACTATTTTATTCCCCCACTAAAGTCCAGTGTTCTATGTCTTCGTTCAGAAGTCTAAAACAAATGGCTTGAGTTTGTTTTACTACTTAAAGCTGTATTAACAATACAGGGACATGAAAACAGACCATTCTCTGTATTGACCTTGAATAAAACATTCAGTGGATATTTTGGAATTCTGAGAGAAGTCAAATGAGTGAGTACATTACTTGCATTATTTTTCTTCCTTTTTCCTTTGATGATATTCCAAAATGTGATCAAAGGTGTTCCGTGCTTTACACACTGTTCAATGTTTTATTCATACATTCTAAACAACAAAGCTGCCAGTAAAAAGCTTTCTTTCTGAGTGAAGTATACCATCATTCTGAGATTAGAAGCAGGAAACTATGACACCACCTTAAGTTTAAACAACAGCCAAAGCATTATTTTTAAATTCTGTCTTGAGACATGTCACCCTGAAGCAAAATTTATAATACATGTGAAGGGCAATAGAGTTCGTATCATCCTCTTACTGTGTCCTGAAAAATGAAATTAAAACTGACATTTTCTTTAACTATTTTTTTACCTGACAAGTTTACCAGAACTATTCTTGACTGTACCACCTATAATCAGCTCCTCCTGCCAATGCATGTATTTTCTTGATAGTCCATAGCATCCACCACTCAAAACAAGGGCTACATCAAGAGGCTAGAAAAAGTTATGAAGAAGCAGTTAATAGGTTTCATGACTTTAGACAAATTCATACCTTAATTCAGCATCCAGTGAACTAGAATCATGGGTGTTAAAGACCATCTGGGTAGTCTACTAGAAGAAAGGCAGCTAAGAAATCACCCAAATGCTTGTAGACCAGATGGCAATTTCTCCAAAGTCTAATGTGACTGATAAATAAATTCAAGGCCCATGATTTCAAATTCATCACAAAAATCAACAAAACTGGCCCAACTTGAGGAAAGGCTTTTCTGCAGGGCATACGGGTGCAGCAACAGCTGTGTTCCAGCAGTGGCTATTGTCTGTCTGAGGCACCAGTTTGCTGAAATGTCACATTGCTGCAGTGCCACAGACACAGCTGACAACTGTACTTTCACTCTAAACATGCAGGATTAACCATTGCATCACACAATGAGGCAAAATCCATGACCGTGAGCCAACAGTGGGTAACAGGAATAGACAAATGTCATCATGCAAGAATATAAACTATATATTGCTTGGAAGAAAATGGTACTTTCTCCTATTCTGTTTGACCTTCCCCCCAACCTTCCCCAACCCCCAGCCTCTGTTGAAAAGACATGCACAAGGACAAGCAAACTTACTTTGGTGGAATTTTTATTGGGAGCTGTGATTGGGCAATCGGGATCAGCAGGATTCAGGCAGGGTCGATCCATATAACCATGACCAACCTCTGCTTTTTTCAGCATTTCTTCCCAGCTTTCCACTTGGTAATTTATTTTTTTTAACTCTTCTAAGAATTCTAAGGGGTCAAAGTTGATCCACTGCAAAGGAGGCTTCCCTCTGCAAGAGCAATCAGGATAAAAAGACACATAGAAAAAAGACAAAAGAGTTCTGAAATAAACATACTTTAAAATTCACATTTGAACAAATAACTGAGTTATTTTCTGCTACGAGTTAAAACTTTTTCTGGTAAGGCTGTTTCATAAAATGTAAGGCATGTTTTAATTAGATTTGTTTATGTACTTTTCTTGCAGCCCAGTTGTAATTTCAACAAAAATACTTGGTTCTTACAAAGCTATCTTATAAAACCGATTAAAAATACTTTCACTTACAAACAAAGAAAAACAAATTATCAAGTACCTAAATAACAAAAAAGCAGCCAACTGCTGCTTCAAAGAATTAGGGGGGAGGGGAGAGGGACAGAAGAGAGGGGGCTGAGGAAAGAAAGCCTTTCTCATAGTATCAGATTACTTCTTGCTAGTCTAATAATCATCTTGCAAATGTAATCAATCAATATAACTGATCTTTGTTTATCTGTAACAATACTGTGCTCCTTCAAATGCCCTGGCAGCTTGACTATCAACCATCAAGCCTTCCTGCTACCATGGCTGTCACCACTATCACTGTCACATCTCCCACCCCCCACTTCTGAATTTGTGATGTTGACAGACCAGAAAGGCTTTTGACTGCCTTATTCTGTGGTTCAAACCACACTGTATCTGCTTAACCAGGCTTAAGCCATTATTCTGAATCTCCCAACCAGAAAACACAAACCCCCTTATTTCCCCATCTAAAACTGTACACTAAAGGTTAGGAGATGGCCATTGCAAATTGCTTTTGCAGAGACATGCAAACCAGGACAGAAACAATAACTCAAATGCTAACTCTTGCATAATTAACAGAAAATGCCTGCACAGATTAACAATTAACTCTTTAAAGAATTCATGGCATCTAATATCACACTTATAAACTGTGAGAAACCACCCATAAAAGATACTACATGGTTTCTTTAATGGTCTCTGAAGCAAAGGATTTATTCTTTATTCCTCAGGACGACTTGGGAATTAACCCAAGACATTTTCTTAGGTCTGAAATTCCCAGCTAACCAATGTTCTTGTATTTTATGGGGGGAAGAAATCCACCAGAAACAACTCTGTTCCGGGGTGGGGAATAAAAAGCAAAGCATAAATTCTTATTACTTCAATTCAGAATTTACATTTTCATTTGCATGCTAGCAGCACAGGAAAAATAACAGAGGATATAAATTGAGGTTT
>WBMY01001227.1:0-21864 GCA_013397315.1 Donacobius atricapilla
CCAGAACGCTTGGTGTAACCCCGCCACCGTTTGCCACTGGTTTGCAAACAGTTCTCCCAGTGCAGACACACCTGGCCCCGTCCAGCCGAGAGTCCAAAAATGGGATTTTAGGGCAGGATCGGGGCATCTCCCTGGACCTGTACANTTTGGGATGGGAAATGAAATCCCGCTGCTGGCCGTCGGTGAAAGATCCCCAAGTGCCCGGACACCCGTCCCTGTGCCCACCAGAACGCTTGGTGTAACCCCGCCACCGTTTGCCACTGGTTTGCAAACAGTTCTCCCAGTGCAGACACACCTGGCCCCGTCCAGCCGAGACTCCAAAAATGGGATTTTAGGGCAGGATCGGGGCATCTCCCTGGACCTGTAAAGCTCCAAAAGCTCATGTGNGGACCTGTACAGCTCCAAAAGCTCAGGTGGAAACCCCGAGCAGCACCAGGCTGACTCAGGACGCACCTGAGCGTAGATAGAGCAGTTCTGAGAGACCCCTGCTCCACCCAGCCCGGGGGGTTCATTTCTGGGGATTCCACTGCAAAATAAAAAAGTCATCTAAAATTTTCCTTTTCCTCATTATCTTTTTCATTTGCTTTTCAGTGCTCCTCTCTGCTTGCTCTACAAGAGAAGCTTTTCCCAGGACTAAACCACACTCAGCTCAGCAGGAAAAGTGCCTGAAAAAAACCCCAAAATTCAGCCTAGGAGTAAGCCCAGAGCTCAGGACTGACTTGGAAAAACAGAACTCAAGATGGGCCAAGCCAAGAGGAAAAAAATAAAATAAAATAAAATAAAATAAAATAAAATAAAATAAAATAAAATAAAGTACCCCAAAACAAAATAAAGTCGTTTTTGACAGATGTTTCTCATGCAGCTGGCAACCCAAACCAGCACTAAAACACCAGCCATGGTCTAAAGGTCCATCAAGTTCAGAGAGAGAGTCACTGATTTTACAGGGGAAAAATCCTTCAGAATTCCCCTGCCAAGGGCTGACACTGCCCCGGTCTCACCCTTTAGCTCCTTTTCCTCTCCTGTTTGTTCTCAGAACAAAGTAGCTCCTTGTATTTCAAAACGTCTCCCGCAGTCCTTCCAGAAATATAGGACAGGCTCCTTTAATGATCAGGGAAAAGTTGGATTCTGCTGGAGTCACATTAATTTCATCAAACATTTCATTATGATAATTAACTTCATCTTTCAGTCATGATCCTGATGGTCTGGGCTCATCAAAGCCTTTTTTATTTGCCATGCACTGAAAAAGCTCAGATTTACTAATCCAGCAGAAGATTTACATTCATAAATCAATTCTGTTTGTTTATAGAAAAGTTCCACCCTTGATCATTTTGTGATTCCCACCACAGCACGGGCAGCTCTCCAAATTGCCAGCTTTGTTTTACACTAAATAGTTAACAAGATAAGTAGGGTTTGGTGGTACTGAGAATACTCCTTTTCTTGATTTTTATCAAAATTATTCTGGGCACGGGGTGTTGAAGAAAGAAAAAATAAAAGGAAAGAAAAAAACCCCAAAAAACCAAACCAAACGAAACCAAAAACCACTCAAAACCCCCCCAACACCCCCCAAAACAAACCAACAACCAAAACAAACAAACAAACAAACAAACAAAAAGGGAAAATAGAAGTAACCCAGAGGAATCCAGTCCCAGGCTGGGCTGATACAGGGATGTGCTGCGGATGTGAACTTGGGGCAGCAGGAATCAGGCTCTTGCTGTCTCATTTTGCTGCTAAAACAGAACAATTTGGTACAACCACCAAAATATCGGCCCTGCAGAGCCACAACAACCGCACTCTGGGGCTTGTCTCACTCAGGGCCCAGCACCACCTCATCTTTCCTCTGAGAAAAAGAGTTCAGGAGCAGACAGAGCCCGGGAATGAGGTTTAACCATTCCAAGGGTAAGGGATGGAGATGGAACACACTGAGTGGGAAAAGTCCATCCCAGAATTTCCTCATTAATTAAGGCCCTTCCTAAGAACCAGCCCCATTTCCCTGCTGCAGGGATTACTCTGAGCTTCCACACGTTTGTATTTCAGGAGCATTAAAAGGGAAGAGAGCGGCTGCTGCGCTCCCCTAGAGATGAAAAACCCACCCACAAACACATCAGCTGCAGCAGAGGAGCTCAAAAACTCAAACCCAGCCTGAAGAAAGGTCCTCTGTGTCCTTGTCTCACCCGTAATTCACTCCAGTAATTCAATCCCAGTGAGGATTTGTCCCTCCTGCTCCCTCAGACCTGTCTGTGTGTCCAGCTCTGGACACGGAAAATTTGGCCTTGTGAACGTCCAGCCAGGACAGGGCTGCACATTTTGCTTTTGTTCCTGTGTTTTCCTCCTTTGGAATTGCCTCCCCTTTGTTTCCACTCAGCCACATTGCTCCTGATTTCCTCTTTTTAAGGCTCTTTGTGACGTACTTGGGAATCCTGACCGGAGTTACCAAACCTGTGTAAAATACACCCAAAATCTCTGCACTGCACACACACTTCACACTGGCTGATAAATAGATTAAATAGACATTTTTCTATCTCCTGTTACTCCTTCTTTCCCTCCCCAATATCTGCACCCCAACTAAAAGCAGCAGCTGTCACTCTGATTATTATTAATATAAAATAATTATATTAATGGCCAGCTAATGGCCTTGAATATGATTATTAGATATTACAAATATATTCGTACATGGATTCTGTTTAGTATTTCAGACTCTTGAACTGCTCAAGGATTTTCCTTTTTGAGGCAAGAGTAACAACAGGAAAAAATAAACCATTTCCCTTTCAGTAAATGATAGAATTTACCTACCATTTTCTTCCAGTCCTCCTTCAGAATCACAATTATCTCCAACAATCAAGGACCTTCTTTTCTAATACCTCTCCAGCATGAATAAATATAAAGAAAACTGGCTAATATTATTCCACATGTGAAAATTGGCTTCATAATTGAAAAATAGTGACTGAAACATCTCAATTAACCTCTTTCTAAACAGGGAAAGAAGTACATTTTATATGTATTATAATCTATTAATGGAGGGTGGAAACAATTGAGTGGTCCAGATTTTGCCGTCAATTTCCTCACTAAAATCAGGAAAATTCTCTGTGCATTCCGGGGACTGTTCCTGGGTTACAGGACTAAAGAAGAACAGAAGGGAAACATACACTCAAAGACCATCTCCCCATGTAAAAAAGCTTTTTTTTCCCTGAAAGTAAAATTATTGAAATGAAAATCTTGCCCCAGCCCTTATCACCACAGTGCTGCTTGGTTATTTAGTGGGCAATCACTTATTGCAAAAGTTTTTTATTTTCTGTAGGTTCTTACCAACAATCCCAAACATTTTCCTACTGCCCGAAGGGGAAAGATCAAACTTTTGTCCTGCTTTGTGTTGGGGAAAAATGCATCCCCTGATGAAATAAATGAAGTTAAAACCGGCAGCACCAAGAGACGGCACGAGATAGGAATCAACACAGCTTGAAAAATGGCTTTGGGATTTACTCTGGGAAGGGTTTGAGGTGTCTCCTGAGACCTCTCCTTTTGGAGATCTCTCTCTCGGGAGTCCTCCCCTCTGACTTCAGGCTTCCCCCAGCACTAGCCTCCAGCTGAATCTCCCCAAAAATGAGCGGCCTGTGGGGTTTGGCGCACAGGAAACAAATTTTCTAAATTTATCCCAGCGGGAAGGTGAGGGGATTGATTTTTAAAGCCCAGGGTGGCCCTGGCCAGGAAGGCACCTGGGGGTGAGAGCCCAGCTCAGCTTCAGCTGCTCAGGCTCAGGAAGAACCTGCAACATCCCCTTTTACTGGTGCACAGCTCCCGGTGGCACCAGCTAAATCGAACCCAGTCAAGTCTGAGAGCATTTTGTACCCTCCAGCTCCTCTAACTTCGGTGTCTTTGGCCCTGTGTGACACTCTTGCTGTGGGATTTGGTAGCCCAGTGTTCCCAAGGACAGTTTTTCCTAGGACCAGGATGAAAAACTTCAATTTGCAGCCTAGGAATTTTATTTTGAGTCTCCAAGAGTTCAAATGCTCTTCTATTGCAGGGGTTTGTATCCAAGAGGCACCTTGGCCACTTGGGAATTATGAATTCACCGGGTTTGATGAAAGCCCAGAGCAGCTGGAAACCTCCCAAAAAGCCCTTCACAGCCCCAAATCTACCTCGTGCCTGCTAAGACAATATTTCTCATTTAGGTTAGGCCTGAACAGTAACTTCTATTTGAGTTGTACTCGATTGCAGGTTTGTAGAGCTCACAATGTGAATTGCCCGCCTTCAACTCATTTTTGGGTCAAAGAACTTTGCAAACATCATCAAAATCCTATTAATTCCGTATAAACCCCCACCCAGGGACGGCTTCACCAGCACTGCTGTAACCTGCCTGGGAGATTTCAACTTTCTCCTCAGCAGACTCCAAACCATCTCCCACTGTCAACCTCCTCTTAAAGACAGACAAAACCTGAATTTCCACCCCAGGACCACCTTCCTCACCCTCCCTGGCCACAATTTCCATGGTTCCTAATTCCAGTGCTGGTTTCCAGCTGCTCCAGAGGGGTTTGGTGCCATTACCTGGGTTTCACAGGATTTTCTCCACCACCAGCAGAGTTAGGGGCTGGATCCTGAGTCAGGGCCAGGATGATGAATCAGGGATTGGATCCTGAGTGAGGGGCTGGATCCTGAGTCAGAGCCAGGATCCTGAGTGAGGGGCTGGATCCTGAGCCAGGGGCTGGATCCTGAGTCAGGGACTGGATCATGAATCAGGGATTGGATCCTGAGTGAGGGGCTGGATCCTGAGTCAGGGACTGGATCATGAATCAGGGACTGGATCCTGAGCCAGGGGCTGGATCCTGAGCCAGGGCCAGGATCACAAGTCAGGGACAGGATCCTGAGTCTAGGACAGGATTGTAAATCAGGGCCAGGATCCTGAGTGAGGGCCAGGATCCCGAGCCAGGGCCAGGACCATAGATCTGGAGGGTTTAGCTGGTGCCAGGGCTGACCCATCCCTCGGTCCCGTCCCCTGGCCGCTGGCGCTGCCCGGCACCCCCTGGCCGAGCCCCCAGGCCGTGCCCGGCGCCAGGGCAGCCCAGCAGCCCCAGGCAGGTTACCTGCTCGTTGATGTGGCACACAGCCAGGTTCTGCTCGTCGCAGGAGCAGGACACTCGGATGTACTTCAGCCAGTTCCCAGCACCGCCCTGGCCGGCGTCCCCGCAGAACTTCTCACTGCCCAGGGCATCGGGAATCTGCGGGAGAAGGGCACAGGAAAGGGGTCAGCTGGGCCCACACGGCAGCCACAGAGGGGAGAGAGGGAGGGGAAGGGTTTGCAGGGCGCAGCTCCGAACAAGAAATGGAAAGGGGAAAGGTGGGTGATAGATATAATTGATAAAGAGTCTGATGGCAAGAATAAAACCAGCTCTCAGCTGTTATCTGAAGGTCCTGGCTGGCAGAACCTCCAAGGACACACCTCAGAGTGGTCCATGAGTAAAAGGTTCAGGGCTACAAATATTCTGGGAACCACAGCTCTGGTAGCGCAGCTCAAGCAAAGCAGGGAACTCCTCCAAACTGCGCTGATTTTTATGACAAGGTCCTTAACTGCTCCATCTTCACATCATCTGTTTCATCCTTTCACACAGGATAATTTTTAATTACAAACCTTTCAATAAACTCTCAAACCAGGAACTGCACTGATTTTTATGACAAGGTCCTTAACTGCTCCATCTTCACATCATCTGTTTCATCCTTTCACACAGGATAATTTTTAATTACAAACCTTTCAATAAACTCTCAAACCAGGTCACTTTCCACAGAGCTGTGAGGTTCTATTTTAAAAAACACTTTACCCAATACACTGCTTTCATTTATCTGAGTACAGCCTGAGAAATTCACCTGCCACATCTGTGTGGCTGGAGGTGAGATATAATTTGGCTGCTGTGAAAAAGAGGAATCCTTCGAAATAAAACCCCACAGATATTTAAAGTCCAGGTGGTGGGGGGAAAAAAAAAGAAGAAAAAAAAGAAGAAGAAAAAAAAGAGTTAATTAAGGGGTTGCAGTCCAAAGAGAGTCGCTGGTTTGCCAGGAAGAGACTTTTCCTCTCTTAAGGCAGTGGAATTTGGTGACAGAACCAGAGGAGATGCTCAGCATTCCAGAACAACCTTTGGGATGATCCGGTTTGTAATTCACTCAAAAAAGCACATTGTAAAAATGACACAGGACACCCTGAAAACAAGGAGAAGCCCTTTGAGTCCCAGCTTAGCAAGGCTCTGTGCTGCTCCTAAGTGGGCCTCCCTGCTCCAGAAACTCCTTTTTTCCTGAGATTCAGATTTCCCTCTACCCCGACCAGCCCCTGTGTCAGTGCAAATTACTTCAGTCATCAAAAGCTCTTAACATGCTTTTACTAGCAATTAATTCTCTCAGAATCTCGTGGGACACGATTATATTTTTCCATCTATTTCAAGACACAGAAAAAAAGAAAAAGGTGGGAAAACAAAGGAGAGTTAAAATCAAAGCCTGGCAATGACAGCAACAAGTCAAGCCCAAGGCTGGGCTGAGAAACCTCAGGGGGACAGGTCCAGTTCAGACTCTGGCTCCCAGCTCGGAACTCCTGGGAGGACCAGGACCTGCCAGAGCATCCAGGAGAGCTCCCAGCTCCCTGCACTGGGCCCAGCAGACATTTCCTGCTCCCATCCCCACCACCAACCCTTCCTTCTCCTGCTCCTGAGCAGGGATGAGCAGGCTGAGAAGGGATGAGGGAAAATCCCACCATTAGTACTGGGCTTCTTCCCTCCTAATCAGAACGTGGCACTGGCAGTCACTGAAATGCTGCAGTTTCTCCCAGAACATGTTTGGGACAGAACTGGTGTGAGAAAAAAACCTGCCTGCGCTCAATTTCTTCATCCTCTGCCTGGGAACACTCAGGGTCATTCACTCATCCCTAAGTAGACTCTGGAACTTTCTAGACTCCCTTGGTCATCTACCAGCAGCACCAAAGGTCTGAGGTGGGCATTGATGGCACAGGAAGCCAATTCTGTGTTGTTTGGAAGTTTCAACAACAAAAAACCCCACCAAAAACCCCAAAAAACCAAACCAAACCAAACCAACCAAACAAAACAAACAAACAAATCCCAATAAAATCTGTTCTCAATGTGGCTGAAACACTATGGAGTTTCCTCAAGCTAAAATATCAATAACTTCTGTTCTATCTCAGGGAGCACCAGGGACACTCCGACTGCCTAAAGCTGGAGAGACCAAGAGCTTCTCTTGGCTTTTTTGACCCCAAATTGAGTGGCTCAGCCAAGCCAGCCCCTCGAGTGGGGACACACCCAGACACCAACTGACAGCAGCTTCCTGGGAAACTCTTTGGAAAAGCAAATGGGACAAATCATTGATGCTCAGCTGGTCTGAAGCCACCAGAGAGTTTGGGCAGAGTTTGTAGTGGTTGGAGGAGCCAGCAGCCCACAAACCTCCCAGCGCCAGCAATTGGTGACATTCAGTGGCCTGGGAACACAACATGGTAAATCCAGGACACAAAAATCATGGTTTTTTTTATTTCACAGCTGTATCTTACAGATGGTTTCTTTAATCTTCTAGGATTGTTTGAGAGGACACTTAGGGCCATGGAATGGCTTAGGACAGAAGGGGCTGTAAGGATAATTTAGTTCCAACCCCCTGCCCTGGGCAGAGAGCTTGGGGAAGCCCAGGATTGAGCTCAAATTCACTTTGCAGGGTCCTGCTCACCAGCTGAGCCTAAGGAGGAGGTTCTGCCATGGCTCGAAATCACCTGAGACTCTGTGGTTTTATCTGCGTGGGGCATTAAAACCCAAGCTGGGGGTGTGAAATCTGACAGATCAAAACGAGAGAAAAAGAGGTGCTGGGAGAGCCTGAGAACCTGGGCTGCCGTTCTCACACACACCCAGTGCCCTGCACAAACAGAACCCGGCACCAGGGCCCAAAGCCCAGAAACGGGGAGTGCACCCAGCCACCCCTCATCCCTCTGCTGGCACCGAGCAGCAGCCTCTGAAAATGGAATGAACGGCGTGATCAGCTGGCTCAGGGTGCTGCAGGACCAGCTCCAGAGCCAGGGCAGCTCCTGGGCCAGCTCAGCCCTCCGCGGCCAACACCTCTAATTAAAGATCAGGTTCACACGCTCTTCGCCGATGGCCTCTATCAAAGTTATTTCACAGCTTAAAAGCACCGAGGAGCACAGCAGCAGCCACCCAGCACTATCTGCAGTATCTGTTCTTTCTTCTGTCAAACGTTCACACACAGAATAATATTTTAAGTCTCTCTTCCCTCCCCCACCTGAGAAAACTCCGGAAAAACAAACTGAAACCTTTTACCACATCTTCTTCCAGTTCAGACCAGAGGGAAATCAGAAATTTCCTCTGGTGAAATTCTGCAAACCAACTGTTCACAAGTCTTTGTCAGTAAGTAAAAAGGAAAAAAAAAAAAGAGATTCCAGTTTGAAAATGCTCCTGGGATGCTCAAGGAGCACTGGTTTTCCTGCGTTCTTTTGAAGAACCAAAAGATACCCCGTGCTCTAGGACAGGTGGAGAAGGAAAATGGAGGCAAAATATTTTGGGAACGAGCAAACTAAAGATCCCAGATGGAAGCACAGAGGGTTCACTGCACTCCTGGAAGGCTCAGCTCCCCACAGCCACCCATCTGGGGATGCTCTTACCACAACAGGCATCTCCAGCTCCATTAAATCTGTTTATTCACAGTTAAACCCAGAATTAAGTCCCTCCCTATCCAGGACTCAGCAGCAGCTTCAATCACAAAACCATCCACCCCTCTTTTCCTGGGTACGTAAAGGCTGGCATCAGATATTTAGCACCAACAGCAAAAAACCCCAGAGATGCCGCAGGAAGAAAAAAAACCCATCAAAAAATCCAGTGTAAAATCCAATTATTAGCAGGACTCTGACTTGGAGCTGACATGGAATTTCTGCCTGCGCTCCCTGCTCAGGCTGGCTCTGTATCAGTGGAGACGTCACTCCTGAGAGTACTTTGGCTGAGACATTAAAAGAAGTTGTCAGAGAGAAAGGAGAGGTGAAAAAAAAAGGTGGGAAGATACTGCAGAGGAGAAAACAAAATAAAATCAGTTTATAATTAGTAAATGGTGCTGGTTTTGCAAGTCTCTAACCATCACGTGCTGCTATCCCAGTCAGTTTTGGGGAATGCATTTCACCTCCTTGATCCCCTTGGCTCCGAGGCCCAGCATCCCTGCCCCACGGAGCCGGGCTCCCTGCAGGAACAAGATTTGTCCCTTTTTCTTTGTCTCATGTTCAACCCCAGCAGTCCGGGACAGCCCTGCCCTGGAGATGTGCTGGAAAAGCAGACTTTCATCTGGCCTGCAGCCTGCGGACACGCTCAGAAAGTTAATTATTGTGGGAGCACTTCCTCTGGCTGCTCTTCCATTTTATCCCTCCCACCCCATCATGGATTTTTCCCTGCTTCTTTTTTCATCACTGAACACGCCAAAACTGCAGTTCATCTTTTCTCCTTCTGCTGCAGATGGTGAGTTCAGTCTTTATTTATTAACCCACAGCACCTCCCAGCACTTTTGTCTTCAAATCCAACAGCTCATCTAAGAATTCCCAATTCCCCTTCCCCTCCCTGCCGGTAACCGTGCCATGATTTTGTCTCGTGGAGTGGTTCTCGGGGTTTCACAGAACTCCTCTTGCTCTGAAGTCCCCCAGCCTCCTCCTCTCCAGTCTATCCCCTCCAAACAAATGCACCTTCACGTTCCCTGGGATCACAGGGCTCTGACTGGCCCTCTGCAGAGACACGGATTTGGGACCCAGAGCCAGAGCTCCGGCTGTGGCTGTGCTTCAGACCCATCCCCAGCCAGCCAAAAGGAAATTGTTGTCATGTTCCAGGGCTCACTTTGCAGCTTCATCTGCTGTCTGCCGAGCAGCGCTCGGGGTTTGGATCCAAAAGGCTCCTTGATCTCGCAGAGGCTCCGCTCCGTAATTTATTAACATCAGAAATGCTGAGTTATGGGGCAGAAGTTATGGAAAAATCCTCTCGAATGTTTACAATTTTTTTTGCACATCATTTGAGGTTTCCTGCCCCTCTAATTTGTGGGCTCTCTGTTGGGTTGTTTCTTTCACGTTTTAATGGGCAGCGTCCAAGGTTTTGGCCCCGGCAGAGGTGTGCCGGGGGGCTGGAATGCCTGCGGATCTGTCGTCAGTTGGCTTAATGGATTCCTAGTGTGCATGGAGAAACGGAGCAACCAGGAGTTTGCCATCACTGACCCAGCGTCCTGTTGCTATAACATCCCTCCCCAGAAGCCCAGAGTGTAATAAACCTTCTCATCCCATGGTCGCAGAATCTGCCTCTGACAGCTTGGCTGATGTGCACATTTTATTTGGCAGGAGTTGGAGATTTTTTCCTTTTTTTCCCCCCCCTTTTTTTTGCTTTAATGACCCACGAGCTGATTTAGAGCAATAAACTGTTGCCATGAAGTTTTGTTGTGTTTCTTTTAAATAAAGGGAAGGGAGGGACTGCTGCAATTTATGACTTTCAGAAGTAACTGAAACAGAAAGTCCATTCTTGCCACAAAATGAAGAGAAAAAGACTTCATCCAGAGAAACACCTCTGTCAATGTGTAGACACGAAGCCTAGATGAACTCATAAATTCAGCACTCTGCCTGCAATTAAGCAGGCTTCCTGGTGATTTGACAAAGAGTTAATGAGAAATGTGTCAGACAAAAACAGGTCATAGCACTGGAAAGCGCTGGGAAGAGCAGCTGAGCCAAACCCAACGTGTCTGCACAGGGCCACAGGAAAAGCTCGGAGTGTACGAGCTACTTTGAGTGATGTACAATAACTTCTTGTGCAAATGGAAGGTCCTGGAAGGAGGTCCCAGCTCCAAACCCACCAGAAGAAGAGAGAAGAGACTGCAGAGCTCTCAGCAGCCGCCTGCCTGCGATGGTCACATCCTCATCCTCAGCGTGACCCCCAGGGACATGGGCAGTGCAAGTTCTAAGGGCTGCTGAAGGGCCGCGGGCTCACAGAGCCCAGCTCACCTCCCTGGCTCTGTGAGCACCATCCTGTCCTCAGGAGCCCCCTCACCACCCCCGTCCCCTCCCCTCTCAGGCAGACCCTTGGGTTTCCAGCAGCACAGCACAGACCCAGCGGCTCTGTGGCAAAACCCCAGCACATCCAAACACTATGAGTGCTCAGAGGGGAGGAAAACAAATCTTTATGGTTCTCCTCCTGTCAAACAAGCACGTTTCTGCTTCTTCCAAACTGAGCCAAGAGCTGGGAGAACCATGAGTGTGAGGAAATGCAGCTGGACTGCACCGGGGCCAGTGGGATAGGTGATGCCAGGCAGAGGCTGCTGAGCCCAATTGTCAGGGTGGGACACGGAATAGATTGGCTCCATGGAGCTGTCAGCAGAGAAAGAAGCTTTATTTACAATCCCAGCAGTTTCTTTTAGAACACGCTGTGTAAAAAGGTCTGTTATTGCTCCATGGCTCTGACACTGCTCTCCGTTGGTTCAGGAATAGGAACCAGCCCCTGGGACAGTTGTTCTGGCAAAGGGAACACTGTTTGCTGAGCCTGTGCTGAGAAACTGAGAGAGATGTTTTGAAAAGAGAAACTGTTGGCAGCTTTCCCTTGGGGAAGGAGCCAGCAATGGTTAGCGAGCTGAAATTCAGGCTCAGAAATGTTGAGCCCACACCCAATGACACTGTGGAGCCAGGTGATGCTGCCAAGCCTGGTGACATTGCTGAACCCCGTGACCCTGCAGAGCCCGGTGACACTGCTGAGCTTGGTAATGCTGCTGGCTTTGGTGACAGTGTTGAGTTTGGTGACACGCTGCTGCCGGCTCGTGGGAGGCAGAGAGCTGCTCTAGCCGATGAGAGAGAGACCAATTCAGGTTTTTAAAGGGCTGGATGTTTTTGGACTTCCACTCCCACCCAAGCCACATGTCTGGAGTGGGAATTTTCCACTGCTGTGTGCATTTCTGAGCTGCTGCTGGGCTGCTGCGTCCTCTGGCTTCACGAAGGGTCTGGAGGAAAAACCTCCCAGGGAAGCCCGGTCCTGGGACATATTTCTGTCACAAGAAATTGCCTTCTCATTCTTTCTCCCCCACCACATCTAAAGCACACGAGGAATCACATGAAAAGAGGCTGTTTTCTCCCAAAACTCCCTGTCCAGGTTCCAAGCAGAGGAGCCTGGAGGCTCACATGGGTTTGGGAAGCAAGGCTACATTTCTGGAGAGTGTTTGAATCCAGCAGAGCCTTTTGAAGGGCTGCCCACTATTAACTGCTCTTCTCTTACACACCAGCACAGTGAGTATTTCCCACGTGTCTGCTCTGCATCAGGATAAAAAGGGCTGGGAAAAGCTGCAGTGTCACTGCTGTGTCCTTCAGGCTCCGCAGATTCTCTCCAGCTGGAGGAACGTCAGACCTGATCCTACACACAAAGCCTCAGGGGGAACCAACGACAGCAAGAATCATACAGGACATCATTTACTTTAAATTTACATTTGCATCCATTAAATACAATCTCCAGGAAAGCCTCTCCTGCTCTCCACAGCAGAGAGGCACCATGGATACACGGCAGAGCAATGTGGCAGAGAGCAGAAATCAAGAAATCTTGAGAAAAACCCACCTGGGCTGTGCTTTCCCTCCCCTGCACCTATAATTCCTTCTATTCCCATCTGGGAGATGCAGTTTTGCTGCCCAGAAGACACCCTGAATGACAGAGGATGCCACAGAAGGTGCTGCCAACGCCGATTGCTGTTGGTGCACGAAACCAATCCCACCCCTGGTTCCTCTCCCCCACTCTCCTCCTCTCTGAGGGCCATCAGCTCCCCTTGCACAGCAACGTCTCATCACCACGCAGAAAAACACCGAGCAAAGATGTCAAAACAGAAGACGACTTCCAAGCTGATGGCAGGCATTTATCTCAACAAAAGCTCATTTTTCACCAGTAACGTAACTCATACCACACTGCTTTAAATTAAACAGTAAACCATAAAAATCTCTGCTCGAATCAGATCCCAGGGCTGCCTCAGATATTGTACACATGAGGCAAGGAAGGGATTTCGAGTTCTTTGTAATATACACACACAAAAACTTTGAAGTTTTCCTCTGCACCTAAAGAGTCCAGGACATCCCATATTTGTATCCTACAGCATTTTGGCTCATTCCAGAAGAATTGTAAGTGTAAAGTTCTAAATAGATGAGAAAAAATGGGAACTTGGGAGAAACCTTCCTCTGATAAAAAAGAGACAGAGGCTACCACAGGCAGGGGAGGATTTGGAGTCATTTCACTGCACTGGGGAGAGGGAGCAGCAGCAGGAGGTGCAGCAGGGCTGAGCTCCCAGGGCTGTTCCAAGGGGTTAAAACAGACACAAATCACTTGTGTGCCAGAGCTTTTGTGGTGATCCAAAACGCTCCAGGGTCTGATTCCTCTGCTGCCGTTTCCAAAGGACCATGTGGGCTGAAATGGCTCCCTAATGACCGGGTGCCAATTAGCCCAGGGGGAGGGAAGAGCAGGGCAGCTCTCCTGGCAGAGGGGAGCGGGCACAGAAGCCGAACAGAACTTTATTGTATGAACATGGGAGCATTTTCTGATGGTAATTTGTCCAAGAGTCCTCTCAGCACTGAGGCACAGCTGCTTCCCTTATCCATACCCAAAAGGTACTTCAGCCTTAAGGAAAACACAGCCAACCTTAAAAATAAATTCTGATCAACTTCTTGGGGTGCATCCTGGGAGCTCTACTGGATCAGGACGGACAGAGGGAGCGGCTGCTTGCTCTTAATAATTTCTTATTACTTCATATTGTGTATTTATATTACATATATGTAATAATTACTTATTACTTAGCTTGGTTTTAGTAACGTTTTGGGAACGGAGCTGTGGAACACCACGAGCGTGGAGGCCTCTCCAGGGTGATTTATGGGCAGCGCTCGGTGCCAAACCCATCTGCTGCAGTTCACACTCCGGCCAAAAAAGTAGCAGAGCCTTCAACTACCCATTCCTGGTGCTGATATCAGCTCCAAGGCAGCAGCCTGGCAAAGGCCAGTGGAGGTCCCAGCAGGAGAAGACCCCCAGGAAATGTCATTGTCTTATGGTCTCCTCTGAGCCTCTTCCTTGAGAAGAATCCAGACTGCCACCCGGCAGCCCTGGCAAATCCACTGCCTCCCCCTGCAAACGCTCTGGGATTGCACTGGATCGTTAATAACACATGGAACAAGTTCCAACAACTTTTATCCAGGTACCCCACGGAGAGATGAATGAATTCAGAGAGCTGGGGGGCTTGAAACAGCACTCATTTTCCCTTTAATTAATAGATTTGGGGATATATGGCCCAAGTTTGAGTAAGAGGGGGACACAGACAAGGAAGCCCATGTCCTGGGGTGTATTTGAGGGACACATCTGGGTGTTCACTCCTGAAAATTAGTGTTACTCTTAAAGCTTCATACCTGGAGTTACCCCGAAGCCTGGTTCCATTGGTTGGGCCACGTTTGGACACCTCAGCACAGCACAAATCAAACTTTCTGCCGGGAATTAAAACTACCGGGAATCGGAAGTGAAGGGAACCAAAGTCACTGGCAGGGTTGGCTGTGGGCAGTGCAGCAAGGCCAAGGTGTTGAATGTCTGGAGAGGCTGGAAAGGACGTGGACTTTATTCCGTGTGTGACTGGTGCCATTTGCACCCATGCAATGACATCCACTGCGTTGGTCTCACTTCTGTCTTCTCCCAGAGCTTCTGCACCCTGCTTTGGGTGCTGCTCAAGCAAGGAGTGACTGGTACCACCACACAACAGGGAGATACAACCGTGGAAAGAAGAGAATCACCAACAAAAACCTGCCAGAGGTGTGGCTCAGAGTGGCAAGGCAAGCTCCAAGACACAGCACTAATTTTAGAAGGTTAATAGAGGACGATTATCCCCTCTTTACTTTCCCTTTCAGCGTGGATAAGAACAAGCCAGCAATCCAGGAACGCTCACCTGGACGTGTGCACCTCTCCTCCCGCTGGCTTTAAAAGCCTTGAATTTACAGGCCCAAAGGCTACGTATTCCCATGGGTTAACCACGACCTGACACTTTCAGAACAGAGATAAAAAAGAAAAAAAAAAAATAAAAAAAAAAAAAAGGAAAGAAAAAAAGAAGATAAAAATCCCACCAAAAAGCAGCCCAGGCAGGGCTGTGCCTTCCCCCATGAGCGCAGCTGCACCCTGGCTCCCCTCACACAGGAAACCCCCCCAAAGGGCTGCGCTGGGACGGGGAAGCCGAGTCCTCATAACCTTTCTTATCAGCAGCGGGGCGGCAGCAGCTGCTCGGCAGCCCTGCTCTCGTGCTCTTTAGAAGGTGTGAAATAGATGAGTTTGTGAGCTGGGCTGGCACCGAGAAAGAGAACGAAAGGATATTCGCCCATCCCCCGCCGGCAGCGGATCGAAAACAGCACCAGCAGCCCCCTCTTTGAGGAGCTCAGGAAACAAAACAGCCCAAGAGAGATTTTCTCTCACGAGGCGCTGCTCCCCCCTCAGAGGGCTGAGATGTGTGATCTCTTCCGAGCGATGTTTACCGAAAGCATGACCCAGGGAAGGTGCTGAACGAGGCCTGTGGGCTGTCCCGGACTCCCACCACGGCCCTGCACCCTGCACGACAGCTGCCCGCTGCTTTATCTGATAAATATCACCAAACGGGAGGGCGAGAAGCCTTCCCAGCACAAAGGAAGGGCTGACCTCCCTGGGAGGGAATCTGGGGGGGCTCAGGGTGGGCAGGGCAGGAGGGGCACAACCCAGAGGCTCAGAGCATCAGCCACCGGCTGCTCGCCTTGCCTTGGGCTGCTGCAAGGACAACAAGGATCTGGGATGAGGGAGCTGTTCCACAGGTAAAATTTCCTCTCTGCTGTGGGTTTTTAAAGCATCCAGGCTCGTCCCAACCCTTTGCCTTTGGATATTGGCTGAAGGGTGAGAGCGAGGTCAGAGGAGCAGATCCTCAGGGCACTTCCAGGAAGAATCTTCTCCCAGAAAATCTGCTCCAGGGCTGGTTTGCCTCCCGAGGGACATGAAGATAATTCACATGGCCTGAATCTTGAGCAAGAACTTCTTCAATGTGTAACCATTGCACACAGTTTGTCTTCAATGTGAGCATCGCTGCAATCAGAGCTGGGGACACCAGGGTGGACATTGTGCCTCAAGTTTGCTTCTACGTGAGAAAAGAAGGTTTTGGAGTCAGTTCTCACCTAAAGATACTGAAGTCTTTTACAGAAGGGGAGTCCCCCCACCCCAGCCTGACAGCTCCCTGCGGGTTTAGCAACAATCTCACTCACAGATACATAAAGAAAATGTGCAAAATGTTCTGCCCTCAGATTTATGCAGTGAATATGGTTATTTTCCCCCCAGCACAGTGAGTCACCCTTGTAAAGAAATTCTAGGGTGCTCATTTTCCACCAAAATCTCTGAACCAATAATTTTCTGCTGGTTGGCTGATGAGACATCCGTGAGAGGTTCACAAACCTTCAAGCCAAACCTTGCTCCTTCTTTCCAAATTATGACAAGGAGGGACTGATTAAATGAGTTCCCCCTGCAGCTCTGCCCCGTCTGCAGCTGAAAGGAAAGCAGTATCTTGTCTGACATCACCAAAAGAGCTGAAATCTCAGCCATAAGGAAGTACAAGGGTAAAACTGCACAGCCCCAAGTGCCGCCGGGGTGAACTTTACCCCGAGCCAATTCACCTACTTATGAAATGATACATCCCAGGGAATTGATTCTAATGATAAATCTGCCCTTTGAATGCACTGAGAAACAACATTTCAAAATCTCCAGCTCAGATCTGATCCCATCTCTGGGTCAAAAGACAGCTGAGCAGAGTGGTGGTGTGGAGGTAAGGGCTTGGGTGGAGCCACAGGAGAGCGCTGAGAGGGACCCCGATGCCTCTGCTCAGGTTGTTTTACCGAGGCAGTGCCAGCACATCTGGTTCTCTGACAGCAGGGCTCAAAACAAACCTGATCTGACTCTCCAGATAGCTCACACCGCCCCAGCAGGGGCAGGTTTGAGTTAGGGAGATGCTGATAACCTCCACCAGAATTCCTTATCTTCCACGGATACCTGTGCCCAGCCTGAGAGACAGCACCCAGCAGCTCCATCCTCCCCCTGCCCTCCCTGATCCATGTCCTGACCTGGCAGGAGGAGACCTCTGCTCCTTTTAATTGGTGCTGTTTTGATGCCAGATGTGAAGGACAAAAAATATACCAGCATCTGCCTTTGGAGCTAATTTCTCACCTCTCAGAAAGCCAGACTTCCACCCAAAGGCGGAGCTGAGGATGGCAAATATTTCCTTTACATACCAGGATTCCCTGGGCAGGAAAAGGGAAGCCTCCTCCTTTCTGGGGCACTCTGATCTTTAAGGTCTCTTCCAACCCAAACCAATCTAGGATTATTTTCTCAGTCAACTCTCAGTTACAATCAATCTGAGGATGATTTTGTCTCTTAAAACCAAATATTCTTGGGAAAAAAAAAATNCCCAAAGGCGGAGCTGAGGATGGCAAATATTTCCTTTACATACCAGGATTCCCTGGGCAGGAAAAGGGAAGCCTCCTCCTTTCTGGGGCACTCTGATCTTTAAGGTCTCTTCCAACCCAAACCAATCTAGGATTATTTTCTCAGTCAACTCTCAGTTACAATCAATCTGAGGATGATTTTGTCTCTTAAAACCAAATATTCTTGGGAAAAAAAAAATCAGACTTGAGGTATTTAGAGGGTTCATCTGATAATGATCTCAAAGACTTCCTCATTAACAGATGGAAACTTTTTTTTTTTTTTTGGTGACAGATTTCTTCTTATTTTGAAGTTTTAAATCCTCAATTATAGAAGACAAGACTTAAAACCCTCTTAACCCTATTAAAAAGCATTAATTTAATGCTAAGTAGGAATGATCACATTTTTAAGCAATGCTCCAGCATCCAAACCAAACAAACATGGTGAGGACATTATTGTGTCCATTCCCTTCACAGACACTCACACAAAAGTTGAAGAAACTGCCCAAGCCTTGAAATGCTGCTGAAACAGTTTCTTGTGCTCTAATCCTGCAGCTTTTCAACCAATCCATGGTATAAATGATTCCTGCCTGTGTCTGGCAGCCCTGGGAGTTCTCTGAGGATGAACATAAATTCAATTATACCAAATTAAATGGGAACATACGTAAGCCACGTAACACTTTAACTGGGGGTGATTCTTCACTTTTTTTGGAAGAACTGGGCAATAACTGCGTCCACAAAGATGATATGACACATCTGCTTTCTCCCTGGAGCTGCCTGCTTTTATTAATTACCCTGCGGAGATATATTTATATAGATGTAGTCAGTGTGTGAACAAAACCTCATGGACGAAAAATGGTTTAATTAAGGGAGGAAAACGTGGCTTACGGGTGCTGAGAAGATCTGGTCTTTAGAGTCACTAAAAGTTTCATAAGTGATTAGATAAAAATAAATCCTAGGGAAATACTTGCACCAAGCATGTCTTTGACATTTCATGCTGGAGAATCACATAAAAAAAGTTCCTGACTCACTCCATTGGCTGCACCTGGAGGTGAGTTCAGACCACTCCAACTCTCTCATTCACTTTTCCTCTGCTCTGATGAACAAATCTGCCTCCGCTGCCCCAAGCTGCTCCCTCCCTGCACTCCTGTGTCAGTGTTAACTTCCCAAAATTATTAATTCCCTGCAAAGGCAGGACCAAGCTATGCCCTGTCCCACTCTGCCTCGTGAGGCCCAGCACCAGCACAGCTGCTGCTGGACTGGGGAAGGAGTGAACAGGAGCAGAGGCTCTGCCAGAGCTTTCCCCTGCCTGTTTCAAGAGCCAAAAGAAGACTTTGCCTGTAAATGCCCCAGAAATGTTGGCAGAGCGCTTTGCAGAGGGACAAACAGCAGAGCTGGTGACACTCAGGTGTGTACAAAACACACCTGGCGGCGCCAGCCCCGGGCCTCGCTCTGTGCCCAACAGCAGCCACTGAACGTGGTGCTGAAGGGAAGAGTTTCACCCTGTCCCCATCCCAGGGAGGCAGAAAACAAGGCAGGAAAGCCCCGAGCACCGGGAGGGCCCCCGGAGCTCCCCTGGCCTGGCACAACGCGCTCTTTGTGCCGGACGATGCTCCTGCGAGAGACGCTGCCTCAGCCCAAAGCCCGGCCAGAGATGGAGATCTCACACACTAATAAATAAAAATAAATATCTGACCTCAAGTAAAAGATCCTTCGTTTGACACTCCTGATCATTTTTTATACTTCANGTGTGAAACTTTTTTTTTTTTTTTTGGTGACAGATTTCTTCTTATTTTGAAGTTTTAAATCCTCAATTATAGAAGACAAGACTTAAAACCCTCTTAACCCTATTAAAAAGCATTAATTTAATGCTAAGTAGGAATGATCACATTTTTAAGCAATGCTCCAGCATCCAAAACAAACAAACATGGTGAGGACATTATTGTGTCCATTCCCTTCACAGACACTCACACAAAAGTTGAAGAAACTGCCCAAGCCTTGAAATGCTGCTGAAACAGTTTCTTGTGCTCTAATCCTGCAGCTTTTCAACCAATCCATGGTATAAATGATTCCTGCCTGTGTCTGGCAGCCCTGGGAGTTCTCTGAGGATGAACATAAATTCAATTATACCAAATTAAATGGGAACATACGTAAGCCACGTAACACTTTAACTGGGGGTGATTCTTCACTTTTTTTGGAAGAACTGGGCAATAACTGCGTCCACAAAGATGATATGACACATCTGCTTTCTCCCTGGAGCTGCCTGCTTTTATTAATTACCCTGCGGAGATATATTTATATAGATGTAGTCAGTGTGTGAACAAAACCTCATGGACGAAAAATGGTTTAATTAAGGGAGGAAAACGTGGCTTACGGGTGCTGAGAAGATCTGGTCTTTAGAGTCACTAAAAGTTTCATAAGTGATTAGATAAAAATAAATCCTAGGGAAATACTTGCACCAAGCATGTCTTTGACATTTCATGCTGGAGAATCACATAAAAAAAGTTCCTGACTCACTCCATTGGCTGCACCTGGAGGTGAGTTCAGACCACTCCAACTCTCTCATTCACTTTTCCTCTGCTCTGATGAACAAATCTGCCTCCGCTGCCCCAAGCTGCTCCCTCCCTGCACTCCTGTGTCAGTGTTAACTTCCCAAAATTATTAATTCCCTGCAAAGGCAGGACCAAGCTATGCCCTGTCCCACTCTGCCTCGTGAGGCCCAGCACCAGCACAGCTGCTGCTGGACTGGGGAAGGAGTGAACAGGAGCAGAGGCTCTGCCAGAGCTTTCCCCTGCCTGTTTCAAGAGCCAAAAGAAGACTTTGCCTGTAAATGCCCCAGAAATGTTGGCAGAGCGCTTTGCAGAGGGACAAACAGCAGAGCTGGTGACACTCAGGTGTGTACAAAACACACCTGGCGGCGCCAGCCCCGGGCCTCGCTCTGTGCCCAACAGCAGCCACTGAACGTGGTGCTGAAGGGAAGAGTTTCACCCTGTCCCCATCCCAGGGAGGCAGAAAACAAGGCAGGAAAGCCCCGAGCACCGGGAGGGCCCCCGGAGCTCCCCTGGCCTGGCACAACGCGCTCTTTGTGCCGGACGATGCTCCTGCGAGAGACGCTGCCTCAGCCCAAAGCCCGGCCAGAGATGGAGATCTCACACACTAATAAATAAAAATAAATATCTGACCTCAAGTAAAAGATCCTTCGTTTGACACTCCTGATCATTTTTTATACTTCAAGCGCAGTTTTTACTGGATGGGATCCAGCCATCCTATGGAAATGGAACAGTCTTTTTCTCTAGGTGAACAAAAGTCCTTTTCTAGTCCTGAGGGCCGGCGAGTTTATCCAAATATTCTCAGTTTACTACTAGCCCCTTTTGGAGCCGATACACTCAATACAGGCACACTTTGTACCCGCGGGGCAGCGCCAGGACAGGGCTGGAGCCGCTCGGCTGGGAGGGACCACGGCCTGCCCCGCGGAGCCCCTGCCCTCCTCATCCTCCCCTGCCATCCTCATCCTCCCCCTGCCCTCCTCATCCTCCTCTGCCCTCCTCATCCTCTCCTGCCCTCCTCATCCTCTCCTGCCCTCCTCATCCTCTCCTGCCCTCCTCATCCTCTCCTGCCCTCCTCATCCTCTCCTGCCCTCCTCATCCTCTCCTGCCCTCCTCATCCTCTCCTGCCCTCCTCATCCTCTCCTGCCCTCCTCATCCTCTCCTGCCCTCCTCATCCTCTCCTGCCCTCCTCATCCTCTCCTGCCCTCCTCATCCTCTCCTGCCCTCCTCATCCTCTCCTGCCCTCCTCATCCTCTCCTGCCCTCCTCATCCTCTCCTGCCCTCCTCATCCTCTCCTGCCCTCCTCATCCTCTCCTGCCCTCCTCATCCTCTCCTGCCCTCCTCATCCTCTCCTGCCCTCCTCATCCTCTCCTGCCCTCCTCATCCTCTCCTGCCCTCCTCATCCTCTCCTGCCCTCCTCATCCTCTCCTGCCCTCCTCATCCTCTCCTGCCCTCCTCATCCTCTCCTGCCCTCCTCATCCTCTCCTGCCCTCCTCATCCTCTCCTGCCCTCCTCATCCTCCTCTGCCCTCCTCATTCTCTCTCCTATCCTCTTCATCCTCCCCCCCTGTTCCTCTTCATCCTTCCCCCTTTTCCTCCTGCTCCTCCCCGGCACCGCTGCCCACATCTGATAGCGCAGAGAGAAACCACAGGGACAGCGCAGCGCCTCCTCCCCTCCTGCCATCTCCCCGGGAAGAATGTTTGGAAACGCTAAACGCTCTTTTCCATGTTTCTACATCAGTTCTTATTTCTCGTCCAGCCCGTGAGCGGCTGCCAAGTGCATGAAGTAATGAGAAAGCTTCGGGAGAGGGGCTGACTTCACTCCAGCGGCGCTGCAGAAACACACCCAGCG
>WBMY01001227.1:22373-33624 GCA_013397315.1 Donacobius atricapilla
CTGTCAGCACGGCGCTGGACGGGACCTCATTAGCGAATTTTGACTTTCCCAGCAGGAGGAGACGCGTTCCTGGGTGTCCCCCTGCCCTGACCTTCCCAGTCACACCCTCCCGCATCATTCCCTGTAAAAACTTCCCGCATCCTTCCCTGTCACACCTCCCTGCATCCTTCCCTGTCTCACCTTCCCGAATACTTTCCTGTCACACCTCCTCGCATCCTTCCCTGTCTCACCTTCCTGACTCCTTCCCTGTCTCACCTTCCCGAATCCTTCCCTATCACACCTTCCCTGTCTCACTTTCCCGAATCCTTCCATGTCTCACTTTCCCGAATCCTTCCCTGTCACACCTTCCCTGTCTCACTTTCCTGAATCCTTCCCTGTCTCACCTTCCCGAATCCTTCCCTGTCTCCCCTTCCCTATCACACCTTCCCTGTAAAAACTTCCCGAATCCTTCCCTGTCTCACCTTCCCAAATCCTTCCCTGTCACACCTTTCCTGTCTTGCCTTCCCGCATCCTTCCCTCTCACACCTTCCCGAATCCTTCCCCGTGCCTGGGAAGGTCCAGCAAAGCACCCTTTGCCCCCAGACGTCACCCGGGGCTGGTGACAATGACCTCAGCCGCCCCGGAGGCTGGAAGGAAGGAAGGAAGAGGAGGAAAAGGCAGGACACAAACGCTCACCTGGAGCTCTGTGGCTGCGCGGCTCCAGTGCACAAAGGCTGTGCTGGGTGAGCCCTGTCATAACCTGTCCCCCCATGGAGGGAAATGCTTCCCTGGCCGAGTTAAAACTCCTCTGTGGAATTACATCCCGTTGGGGGGGACACAGAAGGCCCGGAGCCCTCAGGAGAGGGAAGCACTTGCACATGAGCAGTGCTGGAATGGCAGCTGAGGGGCAGCGCTCCGCAGGGCAGAGGCAGAGAAAGGAATGAGGGTCTGGAAACTGGGATAACTGGAGCTGTCACACCTCGAGGAGACCGAGGGATGGGGTGTAAAGACATTCAGTTCAGACGCTGAGACATTCAGAGCCAACAGTGATGAGCAAGAGGGAAAAGGACCAGCAGAGATCACAGAGCTTCTGCGTGTAAACAGTGGTCAGACAAACAGCCAGACAAATCTCTGGAGGTCCTGCGCTGGTCTGAGTGGGATTTGAACTGGAAGTGGAAGGGTTTGTGTGCAGCAGTGAGCAGCTGGGTAGCACCAAGTTGTTACAATAGCTGCAAACTGCTCTCAGCACTTACTCTGCAAGTGCAGCCATTTGGGGGGGAAAATACTCAATGGAAATTCCTTCTCTCGCTGAATCAGCCGAGGAATCCAACACAGCACATCCAACCCCTTCAGCGCGTGCTGCCCGGGGACACATTTTAAAACAATACATTTAGGAAGGGTGATTTTACTCCTACAGGCCTTGCCCACACAGTGACACCAAAATTTCGGCTGATAAGGGCCCATAAATGTCTTTACCTTATTCGAACGACTCCTAGTTGAGGAAAATGAGCCCAGCTTATCCCTGGAGCATGCGCTGCCTTTTGGACAAGGGCTTCGCAATAACACAAGAGAACACAAGAGAACACAAGAGAACGGGGCTGAGCCCGGTGCTGTAATTTCCAGGGGGCCGAGTGCCACAGGTGCACTAACATCGGCATTAGTGAATGATTAAGCCCCATAAAATATATGAATGCTGTTTCTTTAAGAAGCCATAAAATTTTATTGAGGAAAAAAAAAAAAAATCCATGTGCAAGGCTTTTGGTGCGTTTCATGCGGCCATTCAGAATTTCACTCTTTTCTGACAGGACTATGATAATTAAAACTGCGGCCCGGGTCTGGTTTCTATAAAGTCCATCTGGCCTTCCGTGATGGAGACTTTTGGAAGGATGTAATTGCCTGGGCAGCAAATAACTATTTTGCCATCCGCAGTAGTTTAATTTTGTCCCTGCAGCAGGGGAGCGAAGTCGCGGGGGCAAAAGATCATTAAGGTCTGTGAGGGAAGAGGGGCTCCCAGAGCCGGGGCTGGCCCGAATTTGTTGAAATGCTTGACACCAATGGGCCCCATTAATGCATGGGTTAGATACAATCTGTGGAAAAGGGTCTATTATAAAGGGATTATTTGGAAGTGTTCTGTAGTTGGGGGTGGGTGTGATTGAAGGACTTAAAACTGTTACATTAACCCTTAGGGCACTCCAGGCAGTAACAAACCTGGCATTAAAGCGCTGGTGTTTGTCACCATTTCTCCACTTCCCTCCTTGCCTGCCACAAGGTCAAAGAGATTAAAAACATCCATAATGCACTCTTCGGAGCTACAGAGATGAAGCTTGTTTTCTGTCCACTTTATGGCTGCTGCAGCCCCCTCCCCACCGCGCCTCCCCTGCTCCCACCCCTGAACACAATCGTTAAACAACAGAACAAATGGCAAAGGACAGGCCGTGGTGATTATTTTATACATACACGGAATACAGGCACGTATTTACTTACACATCAAAAGGAAGGCAGCACAGATGGAGTGGTGACAGGAGAGGCTCTAGAGCTCTGCCTTAAACACCCAAAATATGCCTGTTTGTATTTTGCTTGACTTGAAAACAGAGCTGGAAATTTCAGGCTCGTGAGTCAATACCTTTCTTGGGAAGCTGCCTCGTTCTGTCACGTTCCTTTGAATGTCACAGCTCAACAAAACCACTCAGGGAACTTGATAGACTCTCAAATACTTTCCAGAAATCCAGCTTCATTTGCATTTTAAACATTTTAGCCATTTTCTGGGGTTTTTTTCTTGTCTTGTCAGCTGTGCACGTGTGTTTCCTCTGGGAGACCAAAATCCAAACTGGGACATTGTGGGGTTGAAGCTCAGGGAGGGATCAAAAATCTGCACCACCAAGGGCAGCCACTTTAACCAGCACCCAGAACTGCTCAGGTTTGCAGTTTTTACACTTGTGCCTGTCCTTTAACTCCCCCCGTGTTCCACACAGAGGGATTTCAGCCTTCTATGCAGCAAGTCCAACAGCAAATCCAACCAAAACGTGCTTCTGTTTGGCCTGAGGATGAGGTACTGCTTTGTCAATCGTTTAAAAAGAAGAGGAGAGTCTGGATCAGCTGAATTCGGACATCCTGAGTGTTTTGAAAATCAATTTGTGGGATAAGAGGCAGAAAGCATCACAAAAAAGAATGGAAAGGTCAACGCCTGAGGAAATGAAATCTATCTCAAGGTGGAAAACCCACTGCTGCTATGAGGGGTTGGAATCCTGGAATAGCTCTGAACATAACCTCGAGATTCTCGTGTTCTCCTCCGGGCCACGGTGAGGGATGAAGGAGGAAAGGCCAGAGGAGGACTCGAGCTCCAGGCACTGGGCAGACCCAGTCCAGGAGGACCCAGAGCTCCATCCTCTCCCTCTGGCTGCAGCTTGTCACTGTGACAAATCATTTACACAACTGTGTGCCCTAATAACGCCAAAGCCTGAGACCATCAGCCATTGCCAGGGCAATTTTCTCTGGAATAAGTGACTGCTGTTTGGCTTTCTTTTTCCGTCCGATCTTGCATGATCTCCAAATCAATCACCTGATTCACGGGCTGTTTGCAAGAATATCGAGGATGTGGGAGAAGCCCCAGGGGCCAGAGAATGTCCCATTTCCCTGGAGTTTGTACCACACTTTGCGGCAGGAATGCTTGTGACTGGCTTGCCTTCTCTGGGCAGCTCTGGGAACTCGGAGGAAAACATGTGCACATGAAGTGTTCCCCAGAGCCCACTCGAAACAACAGCAGAGATATGGCAGTGGAGAACACACTTTGCAGAGAATTATTGGAACTGTGACTCTTCCAATACAGTAGAAATGTCTGTTTGCTTTGGCATGTCCAGCTCCGCTCACCACAGCAATCAGCACTATCAGAAATGATTGATAGCTAAAAATGTCTGCTTGGAAGAGCAGAAAGGAATATTAAACCCCATAAATTAGGGGGAAAAAAGGTATTTAAAACCTTGGTATGAACCCAACTCACAAAGGTTTATCCAGACCAAGTACTCATGAAAGCAAACCTCCTAATTAACAAACTCTTAGAGTTGCTAATTCTGATTGGTTTCTTCACCTGCTCCTGTGCTGGGACCTGTTTGATGTGGCAAAGCTGCCCCAGCAGCCCCGAGCCTGCAGGCACAGCAGCAAAGGCAGGAAGCAGCTGCCTCCCCTGAGAAAAGACTGAAATGAAAGCCCCAGAGCCGCCCCGACCTCTAGCCAAGCTGCGTTTGGGCATTTGGCAGGAGGACAATGCCTCTGAGATGATGATGCCTTGTAGGACACACACAAGGAGAGCCTGCTGCAAGGTGAGCTGCCCACAGATCAACCCCGACTCAAATTTGGTCTACAGCACCACTAAAAGGACACAGCTTCTGAACTGACAGTGGTGCTGCCACAGTAACAGAGGAAAGTTTAAGTGGGTTAAAACCCAGCTCCTGTATTTTCATCCTGCTCCTGAGGAAGCCCTGTCAGGCACTCACCGCACTGGGTGTCAAAAAAATCTCTTTATTCATGGATTTATTGGGATAAACCAAAGATAAGTGGAATTCCAGCCAAGCTGTGCAACCATCCCTTATTCCCCATTCTTTTACTGTCTGAGCGCCACCCTGTCCTCTCCCATCCAGCCTATCTGCACTGAGCCCACCAAGCCTTGTGATCTTCATCATCTTCATCTTCAAACGAAATATATCTGAATGAATCCACCTCTAAAATTTGTTAGAATCCTCTTTATGTGGTTACTTAGAGCATGAACAGAGTTATTTATCCACATTTTTAAAAAACTTCTGCTGCAAGTTTGCAGACAGCTCCCCCAAAGACTTTATTTTCCTATTTTTTATTGAAATCAAAACTAGCAACAAGGCTGCTTTTTCTTGGAAATCACATTAAAAATATTCTGTTCTGAAGATCCTGTAGATTCATAAAACCTGCATCTTTTCTAAATCAAGGAGAGTGAAATTCTGCCAGGCAAAGTAGGCGGAAGAGTGCCAAAAACCCTGAAAAGGTCTCTCAGAAGGGGGAAAAAAAAAAATAACTAGAATAAAAGAAGCTGTGAAAGTTTATGAGGATAAACACTGATGACAGGTGGAGTAGAAGCTGAAATCTGAACTCCAAAGTAACTGCAAATAAAGATTTGTTACAGATGGTTTTAATACGACCTAACACTGGGATGCCAGCTACAGCATCACTTTTTCCTGTAGGCTGGACAAAACTAATAATGGAGTTATGGAAACAGGGCTGCAGCAGCACGGCCAGCGAGGGCACTCGGCCTGCAGGACATCCCCTGTCCCCTTCCGAGGGTGAGATACGGCCAGGAAATAGGTGAGGAAGGCACACAGAGCTGCAAACAGGGAGGTGTATTTTAAAGAGGGAAAATCACAGAATCCCAAACTCACTGAGGCTGGAAAAGCCCCCCAAGGTCATCGAGTCCAAGCTGTGCCCGATGCCCACCTTGTCCCCAGCCCAGAGCACCTCCAGCCCTTCCCTGGACAGCTCCAGGGATGGGCACTCCAAACCTCCCTGGGAAGCCCCTGCCAAGGCCTGAGCGCCCTTTCCGTGGGGAAATCCCTCCTGGTGTCCAACCTGAGCCTCCCCTGGTGCAATGAGGCCGTTCCCCCTCCTCCTGTCCCTGTTCCCAGGAGAAACCCCAAACCCCCCATCTGTCCCCTCCTGGCAGGGACTTGTCCATAGCCAGAAGTTCCCCCTGAGCCTCCTTTTCCTTAGGCTGAGCCCCTTTCCCAGCTCCCTCAGCTGCTCCTGGGGCTCCAGCCCCTTCCCCAGCTCCGTTCCCTTCCCCGGACACGCTCCAGCCCCTCCGTGTCCCTCTTGTCCAGAGGAGCCCGGAACTGTGAGCCCCTGAGGTGCCTCACAAGCACCAGGGGGACAATCCTGCCCTGGCCCTGCTGGGCATTCAGCTTTGGGCACCAGCTGCCCGTGGGCACTCACACCCCAGAGCCCTGTGCCGCCGTGGCTGAGCTGGCACCGGGAGCCTCCTCCCTGGGAGCTGCTGGGACAGCACGACCTGCCCAGCTCCTCTGAGCCCCAAACCTTGGTGATGCTGCTGGGACAGTGCCCAGAGCTCCCTCCCTCCCTCCTTCCCTCCTCCAGCACCCAGCGGCACCACCCCGAGATGACGGATGAGCGGAAAGAAGCCCCTCCTCTCACCCCCCCCATAAATTCATTATTTTGGCAGCTGGGCCCTGTCAGATAAGAAAACAAAACCGGATCTTCGGGAGAGCTGTGAAGTTCTTGTGTCTGAGTCCTGACCTCCGCCCCCATTTCTGGAATCCCTGCATCATTCCCAAAGCAAAATCCAGCTGGAACACGCGTGGTTGCTACATCCCTGTCTAGACTTCAAGCATGTAACACACTTGGCAGGTTGGAGCATTCTTGCTGAGATCAATGGCCACTAACCTGCTGCACCACAAATCCAGGAGGATTTGGGGTTTGGTTTCTTTCGTTGCATGGTAAATCTGAAGTGCAAGTCAGGGTAGGAAGTGCTGCACTGCTGCTGTAATTCCCAGTATCAGCTTCTTAATTAAATTGTCATTGTTGCTCCAGTCAGATTTTAGAATGCAAAAACACTAAAGAAAGGAAGACTTAGCAAGATTTTCAGAAGTGCCAAATGCCCTCATATTTTCAGCTATGTTTATCAGACAGAACTTAGTGGGGAAAAAAGAACTTTAAACCATTACTACCCTGAAATGAATGTATGAACCATTAATGATCACAATATCCTATTAGACACTCAAACCAATTAACACAGCTAATGACAGGCCCAAAATGAAAGGAATTTATTCGCTTGGCACACTGCAGAGTGGGCAGATGTTCTGTTTTACTTTTCCTGCGTTTCTGTGTTCTTCTGATGGGGCAGGATAAGTGCAGATCACACGAAGAGTGCACGAAAAACAAGTGAAAACTCTGTACGGAGAAGCTGAAACATCCTGAGCACTGAGACGGGACAAGGGGCTCTTCCCCCTCATCCCTCCCTCTCAGGATTCTTACTCAGAATGCCCCAGGATGGATATTTAGGTACGTTGGCTTGGGAAAAATCCATGTTGGTGGAGAGGAGCCACCAGCAATGGCCGTGTGCCTGCCTTGCCCTGCTCCTGCTGCCGCTCAGGGCACACGTGGAGCCCTGGCCCGGCTGCAAGAACCAGCAGCTCCTCCCATCAGCCAGTAAAACATCCCACATTGACCTAAGAACATGGTAATTGGGAGCTGGAGAGCTTTCCCCATAAATTCCTGGGGCACATGTGGGGGTGCCAGGCCCGTTCCCATGTGGAGGTGCCTGTGGAGCACAGGCTGGCAGGGACATCCAGTGGGCTTGGTGGGATGCCATAGCTCATAACAGCCAGTGCAGTCATCAATAAACCCAACATCAGCAATCATAAAGTTTTACCACTCACCTTATGTAACTTTTATTTTACACTCGATTAACTTTTATTGCCAGCTCCAAAGAATAAAGGCATTCTTACAGGGGAGAATTGGAAACAGCTTTTGGGGTAAAAAAAAAAAAAAAAAAAAATAAAAAAAAAAAAAAAAGAAGGAAAAAAAGGCATATTCCAATATAAGGGGCTGCATTCCCAAGCAGCTTAGGAATATCAGAGGCAAATACGGTGTAAAACATGCATATCTAATTCCCAGCTGATGGAGAGACAGCTTTACCTTCCTGCAGCCTTGGGCAGTAGCCCCATGCCTTCCCAGCACGGCGTGCCCTGCACTTCCCAGGATCAGATTCAGGGGAGACACCGAAGCAAGAACTCCCCGGGCAGGCTGTGCAATAACTCAGGGTGACAGCGGCTGATTTAGCAACTCCTGCTCGCTGATGGCAGCCGGGGAAGCCCCAAACGCTGGCTCAGATCACCAGGGTGGGAGCATCCCAGCTACACACACACAGCTATTTCCCGGGAATTTGGGGTAGCAAAACGAGGAAGCCACGCCTTTCTCTATTTCCTTTAACTCATTCTGCCCATTTTTCTGGCACTTTGGGGAGTGTCAATCACCGGCAGCCCGTGCTGAATACACCATTGTTTGTTAAACCGGACAGTGCCTGGGCCATCATGCCTGAGAAGTCAGGGGACTGTCTAATGTCTGCTTTTAATATGGGCCCAGTCCTTTTTTCCCCCCCTCCGTTTAGTATAATTTTATACTGGGTGGACACATTTAGGGCCTGAATGGTTTGACAGTAATGATTAATACCCTGCATTAGGAGATTCCAGTGAAAGTATTCAGGAGCACGCTGTGCAGTTTGGTTCTCATCAGATGGTCAGGTCTACAGGCCTATTAAAAACAGCAGGAGAGCTGCAGACTTAATCACAGAGGCTGGGCCCGTGGAGGGAGGAAGAGTGAGACACAAGAAAAGGAGAGAATGAATAGAAGGACAGAGAAGAGGTGCAGGAGAGCTCAGACTAACCCATGCTCACGCCAGCCATGAAACCAGGTGAGGGTTTCTTTAAAAGCTGTATCAATAAAGTTTCAAATGTAAAAATCTCTTTTCAAAACCAAAGCAGGGAAGGGTGGAAGACTTCAAGAGGCAGGAAGAGAGTGGAAGGTGAGAATTACTTATGGTTGAACGGCAAAAAATTCTAGAAAGACAAAATGAGACCCAAAGCAGAACAGGTAACGCTGGTGCTCCCCACAGCAGCAGGCCCTGGGAAAATGCATCAAAGATGTTTTAAGAGTGAAATCAGAGCAAACAAACCACTCAGAGAAAGGCATCACAGGTCCTTGCTGCTGTTTTGTGCCTGGTTATTAGCTCACAGAGCCAGAGTCATCTCCAGATAAGCGGAAGCCACAAACAAACACGGGTCCAGACGAGGTCCCTGGTGACACAGCAGGGACGGGGAGAGCTCCGGGCTCAGAGGGCTCCTGACCCTGCACTGCAGGACAGCCCCTGTCCCCCGGGGACAAAAACCTGCAGGTGACATCCCCACCGAGGCATTGTCACCTGAGTAACGAGATCTTGGGCATCCTCCAAGTGAATGAACAGGGGACAGGGGCAGGGGACCCTTTGTGGCACACCAGGAATGTTCCCTTCATATTTAGGAGCATCAGTGCCAACGGTCATTGTCTGAATGGCAGGGGACACTGAGGGACATCTCTGGGCCTGAAGACCCCCCAGCAATGTGCTCAGCAAGCTCAGTGTTTTGGGTTTTTTGCCGTTTATCTCTTAGAATAAAAGCACAGAGGAAGCCCAGAGAGGCTGAGGTGAGCACGACAGCTCACCTGGGGGAAGGTGGTCTGTGCAGAGGGTGGGGAGGAGAGGCTGTGCCTGGCTTAACTCAGACCGGGTGTTGCCCAAATGAAGTTCTGAGGTGTGGTTTTACCCAAAGGATGTTCTCCAGAGGCTGAGGAAGCACTGGGGGCTGGCAAACAACACTTCAGGTGGGCCCTGGTTCCATTGCAGTTTTTCCCCTCTCACCCTTTCCTGCAGTGTTCAAAGGTTTCAAACATTAACAATCCTTGAAACATTCCCTTAAACCACCATTTTCCCAGCTCTGAGCAGGGAATTACAGAACTTACTCTCCACCACAAGAAAAACACCAACCCAACCCCATGGAGATGGTAAATCCACCTCACTGGGAAGCCTGGAACTTCAGCAAGGTATTTATTTATTCCTTCACCCGGCAAGCAGCCCCACGGAGCGCTAAGCAGCAGATTACATGCCTGTCTCACGAGAAACATAATGCTCCCAGTAAAATAAAGCCATCAGCACCAACCAAAACCCCAGAACATTCCATCCAGTCTAATCCCACCCACGCCATCAGCCTCTAATTTCCACGAATTTTCACCAAGTCAATATTTGTTTGCGAGACATTTGAAAATCCCCCAAAAGTGCTATCAGAAAATTGGGTGAAGGAACTCCATGGCGTGTTGACCAATGGACAAAGGTTCTTTTTAGGAAGGCTGGAGCCTCCCAACCTGCAAACGCAGCTTTTTATTATTGAAAATAACCAAAAAACTTGAAAATGTGGTGACTCCAGCTGTTTTAAGCATTTGGTGGAAGCTCAGTTCCTAAAGCCCCAGCCTTGGGGGGTTTCTGGGGCCTCATGGGGCCCCTGGTGATGCTCCTGAGGTTGCAGGGGTTTTGTGGGTAACCCAGGGCTGCTCTGGGCAGGGCTGTCACCTTTAAACGGGCCTGAATTTATATTAAAGCCCAAATCATCGTTAAAACCCCAACAACACACAAGCGGCCTATAACAAAGCCCCCGAGGTGTTCAAAGTCTGTAAATCCCCCTTTTTTTTTGAACGTCTGAATAACAACAAACCCAAAACAATAATTAATTCTTCTCCAATGCACAGACCCAGTTCAGTAACAAGCACTAAAAATACATCTGAACCTTAGAAACAAAAGAGGAGGCACGGAGCACTTTGAAAGTTTGCTCCAGTGATTAAATAAATTAGACCTGAGCTGCTAAGAAGGGAAGGACAGAAAGTTCACTACCAGCACGACAAGACGTTGCCAGCTCTTGACTTGTTTACCAAGAGAGAAAAGGGCGAAACCCAGCATATTTCAACAGATTTCCAAATTCCGGGCATTTTTTAACATTTAAGTGACGATATGATTTTCAGCTCTGCGAGGCCTTGCTTGGTTTTTGACGGGATGGGCACGCACAGGGCTCTGGCAGCCGCCACTCCACCTCTGCTGAGCGGGGAAGGGGCTCAGCCACGCATCCTCTGTGTGCAGGAGGGACAGGGACAAGCCCAGCAGAAAATCCACTTTCCTCTGCTCCCCTTGGAGCTCTGCAGGGCATCCCCTGTGCCACCACCCGGGGATGGTGCTCCCACACCGTGGCTGGGACCCCCGGGCCAGCCCTTCCCATCCCTGCAGGGAAAATCCATCTCCTCCCCACTAAAAATGCTGCTCTGGAAACCCAGTGACACACGAGGAGTGTTCCCTTCATATTTAGAAGCATCAGTGCCAAAGGTCATTGACTGAGGACAGCTATTCCCAAATCCGCGTGCTGACAACAAGGATTTCACTTTTCAGCTGGAGGACATTCACTCCGAGCTTCCCACTCTCCACAACCTGCACACAAAGCTCCTGAAGCCCCCACCTTTCCATCCTGGTGCAGAACTGTTCATTCAATAAAAGAATTCTCTTCTTGGACACCAAAAGAATGCAGGGCTCCCTGTGACAGCGCTGAGCCCATGAGGAAATTTCTTGAATCCCACTGCTTTCCCATAGCTTGGGTCAGCTCAGGGAGCTGCAGGAGGAATGAGTGCTCCCCTTTTGGAAGCATCATCTTTTTTTTTTTTTTTT